>JARFJB010001741.1:1332500-1510000 GCA_036346205.1 Vesta saturnalis | reverse complement strand
AAACTATTTTAAAAACGTTTCACATATGAGTGAATAAACAAGGGTTTTCCTCGGGCTTTTATGTCTGTGACACCCACAAATGTTTGCGTGACGGACTAAAACATCTCTTTCGTGTTTGTGTTTCTTTAGCAACACATTTAGGAACTCGCAAGATTTTCCCGCATAAAACTTAAGGATGTTTATGATATAAAAATTTGTTTAATTTTTATCTCTTAATTACCAAAACAGTCCACCAAAATGTTGGTAATAGTAAGGACGTCAAGTTTATGACTTTAGTAAATCTCTGTAGCTGTTAAATTATCATTTGTAAATTATAGTAGGTTTACACTTTCACACCAAAAAGAAATAAACATCCGTTGCAATCTTTTATAACTGGACTTTTAAAAATAATTATTTTGCCTAGTTCAAAAGGAATAGTAGCGCTGTGTAGAGGGAACGATTACCTCCCTCGTCCGTCCGTGCGCCATTACTTTATTTTGCACGGTTAATGCGACTTTGGCTTATCAATTATTGTAAATGTTACTTGCGTATGAATTCTTATTTGACCGCACATTAAAATGTAATGTTGAATGAATGTAATCATAACTTTAACCCATTAAATACCGACACTTGAGGGATTAGAAAAGTTTTGTTACTAATGTGGAATGGATTCCAAGTTTTTACTTGTAAGGATATATCACTATATGTAGAGGTTTTTTGGCAATTTGGAAATTGGCATCTTGGTTGATTACTTCTTCGTTTTATCCAGTGAATATTTGCATCATGCCGGATGTAAGGTAATAAGGTGTATGAAGGTAGCCACATATACGCCGTTAAAATTGAATTTTGTGCCCCAATAGGAAATAAATTGCAGTAAAAATAAAATAAATACGACTAACTTCACAGAACCGCGAACTATTTTTTTACGAAGTAATAGGCGCCATTTTGCGCCTTTATACGAAAGAAGTTATTGAAACATTACATTGGCAGGGCTAACTCCACAGCCGTGAACGGCTGTTAAGTTCGTCCTGTCTATCTGATTTTTACAATACCTTTGAACTTATTCGTTCATAACAAAAACCTATAATAATTTAATGTTAGTCAAGTTGCTTTGGTATGTGTGAATCCTTGCGATATTGCAGGCTCACATTCCATTAATATAAGTAATTTGGTTGTAATCTCATTATATTTAGAATTTACATCAGTTCTACATACATAAAGACAAAATTTACATCGACTGCGGCTTGAACCTTGATGGCGCAGTTGGTTAGTGCGGTACTCTAGCAAAGTACAGGTCGTAGGTTCAAATCCTACTCGAGGGAAAGTTTTTATTTATGTATTTAATAAAATTAATAATAATTTTTAATAACATATTTACCTTTGAACTTATTCGTTCATAATAAAAACTTATAATAATTTAATGTTAGTCAAGTTGCTTTGGTATGTGGGAATCCTTGCGATATTGCAGGCTTACATTCCATTAATATAAGTAATTTGATTGTAATCTCATTATATTTAGAATTTATATCAATTCTACATACATAAAGACAAAATTTGCATCGATTGAGGCTTGAACCTTGATGGCGCAGTTGGTTAGTGCGGTACTCTAGCAAAGTACAAGTCGTAGGTTCAAATCCTGCTCGAGGTAAACTTTTTATTTATGTATTTAATAAAATTAATAATAATTTTTAATTTACAATAGCTTGTTTCCTATAGCTGTGAAATTTTTTTCTCTAACGGCGCAAAACGACGCATAACGGATACCTAATTATTGCTCAAGAAAAGATTAGTTCGTGTCTAAGGCTATGGAGTTAGCCTTGTCAATGTAATTTTTGCAATAATTTATTTCGGGCGCAGATTTTCGAGGCAAAGGGTGTATAATTGGCGCCTTATCACTAAATAAGAAAAAAATGATTTATGTAGGAAAGTCGGCTGTGTCAGTGTGGTTTTTGCAATAATTTATTTCCTATGGGGATGCAAAATTAATGCATAATTAATAAATAAAAAAAGGTTTATTTATGCACGGGTATAACATTAGCGTATTTATATAGTTTTTATAATAACTTGTTTCCTATATGGGCGCAAAATTTAACATTTACTGCGCGAAATGGCGCATTCTAAGTGCCTAATTTTCATACAAAAAAAAAGATTAGTTGTTGATGTAGTTTTTACAATAACTTTTTTCCTATAACGATGAAAGTTTAACTTTAACGCCGCAAAACGGCTCATAATGGGTGCCTAATTATTAAGTAAGAAAAGATTAGTTTATTTATGAGAGTGTGGAGTTATCCTTATCAATGCAATTTTTGCAAAAATTTATTTCGAGTGCAAACTTTAGAGGCTCAAAACGGTGTACATTTGGCGCCTAATTACTAAATGTCTGTGTAATTGTTGCAATAATTTATTTCCTATGGGGGTACGCAATTTTATTTTAGCAGAGCAAAACAACAGATAACTGGCGCATAATTAATAAATAAGGAAAAATTGGTTTAAGCTGAAATTCATGGGTATGAAATTAGCGTATTTATGCAGTTTTTACAATAACTTGTTTCCTAGATGGGCGCAAAATTTCATGCTAGTGGCGCAAAACGACACATAGTAGGCGCCTAATTGCTAAATAAAAAAGATATTTCTGCAGAAAGTGACGACTGTAAGGTTAGTCCTGTTATAGTAGTTTTTACAATAACTTCTTTCCTATAATGGTGATAGTTTAATCTTAATGGTGCGAAACGGCACATAATGGGTGCCTAATTAGTGAGCAAGAAAAGATTAGTTTATTTATAAGACTGTTGAGTTAGCCTTGTCAATCTAATTTTGCAATTCAAACTTTAGAGGCTCAAAACCGTGTATATTTGGCGCCTAATTACTAAATAAGAAAAAATTGATTTGTGCAGAAGTTCACGGCTATGAAATCAGCCGTGTCAGTGTAATTTTTGCAATAATTTATTTACTATGGGTGTGAAAATTATATTTTAGCAGAGCAAAACAACGCATAACTGGCGCATAATTAATAAATAAGAAAAAAATTATTTAAGCTGAAATTCATGGGTATGAGATTAGCATATTTATGTAGTTTTTATAATAACTTCTTTAGTATATGGGCTCAAAATTTAACTAGAACGGCTCATTCGAAGTGCCTAATTATCGTACAAAAAAAATTATTTGATGTAATTTTTGCAATAACTCATTTCCCACACTGACGCAAAATTTCATGCTAGTGGCGCAAAACGACACTTATCAGGCTAAATAAAAAAGATATTTCTGCAGAAGTTGACGACTATAAGATTAGTCCTGTTGATGTAGTTTTTACAATAACTTGTTACTTATAACAGTGAAAGTTTAACTTTAACGGCGCAAAACGGTTCATAATGGATGTCTAATTATTGAACAACAAAAGATTAGTTTATTTATAAATGTGTGGAGTTAGCCTTATCAATGTAAGTTTTGCCATAATTTATTTCGTGTTCAAATCTTAGAGGTGCAAAACGGTGTATAATTGGCGCATTACAAAATATGAAGTTAGCGTATTTATGTAATTTTTACAACAATTTATTTCCTGTAGGGGCGCGAAATTAGCTTCAAAGGCGAGAAACGGCGCATACTAGGTACCTAGTTATCGTCCAAAAAAGGATTAGTAAATGTAATCTTTGCAATAACTTATTTCCCATACGGACGCAAAATTCATTTGAGCGACGCAAAACGTCACATAATGGGCGCCTAATTACTAAATAAGAAAAAAATTATTTCTCCAGAAGTTGACGACTGTAAGGTTAACCGTGTCGATATAATTTTTGCAATAACTTATTTTCTATGAGGGTGCAAAACAGTGCATCAATGGCGCCTAATTACTAAATTAAAAAAATTCATTTACGCAGATGTTCTCGGTTGTGACGTTAGCCGTATTGATATAATTTTTACAACTTGTTTCCTATAGGTGCTCAATAATATGTCGTTACGAAATTTCGGATGTTTTCAGAGGTTGTCGAGATTTAAAAACGATATTTTCAATTTTCGATTTTCCTTTTTATATCGAAAACTGCAAGGTGGACGTTTTAAAGTGAAACATTACTAAGGCACTTTTTTACGCGAAATCAAAATATGTTAACGAAATTTCAAGGCACGCAAGATCTAGAAATTGTAGTAGTTAACATGGTTATTTCTTATGGCAGCCATATTGGATTTTTACATTTTTAAATGAATCTGCTTTTGCTGATTACAATGATATTTCATATGGCATGGTTCAACTTCAAGATTCCCTCAAAATATGGAAAAAGCCATTTTTGCGAAGAGTGCTTTTGAAAGAACGTACATTCCTTTGTTTAAAAAACACATTTTGATTATATTTAAAAATGTATTATTTATTTTTTAAAAATAAATAATACTTCTCGAAATTTTTAAATGCAACCACACTATTATTTTATTATAGCCAGAACATATCTTAAATTTGTAAAACACTGGTAAAAAAAAGTAGTTCGATATCTATTAGCTAAAAAGTTATAGCAAAATGAAAATACTAAAACTCTAATTTTAACCATTTATTACCTACAGATTCCTCATAACTAATAAAAACTAGGTGAATGTTAGTGCATTACAGGGCTTTCTTGCAAAATACTAAAAATATATGGGGTATTTTTATATCTTTGCAATTTCAGCTGTTTTAGAAATATTTCATAAAAATCAAAAACTGACCTTAATAAACCCCCCCTTTCCGATACATCCAGACATCATGGCCGATCGTGACGAAATTTAGCCAAAAGTTGTAAAATGAGCTAATAAGTTGATTTAGCGATAGTGAAAAAAAAGTCGATCGCATAATTTTCTATACCTATATATGTATATGTAGGTTGAAAGTTAAAAATAGATATCTCGCTTATCTTTCAAGATAACTATGGACTGTTTCATATTATATTAAAGCAAATTTCGCTCCCTTTCAAATAAAGTAAAAATATGTGTATGTTATACCAGCAATACGAGGAATGTTTTCAATTTTCGGAAAAACCGGGAATACTGTTTTCATCAGGATAATATCATTTCATTAGCGCAAATGAACAAAGTTTATTTCCAAAATACCATGTTTGTAACCAATATAGTTAGAAAGTTATAACAATATCAATATTAATTATTTGAAAATTCATATCTCCTATACTAATAGCTTTAGAAGAAATAGGTTAGTTTCATTCAAGAGTGATTGGTTGCCTAGAAAATATAAAAAAAAACAAAAGAAATGCTTGGAGGGAATTTTGAATAAATTAATTTCGAATAATTTATTACCATAATTTATTACGTAAAGAAATCTCTTTAAAGAACCTTTATTTAATTACGCGTATCTATTTCCAATTCTTTTATATCTTGAACGGTATCGGAAATACACTCAGTGGCAGAATTAACAGCCCACCCTATGTTTCCGTATTTAGTCGAAGAATTTTGAGTTCTAAATATTTTTGTTATAGTTCTTATTGTCTAAGTACATGTTAGAAAAGCGAACCAATGCTAATCAATTCAAAATTTTTGTTTATTCATACAAAGTAAAACAAAAAATAGTTTTGAAAATTTCGACATTTTAAACAATATTAGGAATAAACGAAATTTATAGAAAATAATTATTGTGGATACAGAAAAGTTCACTTCAATAACGAGTGTTATCCCCTCTTGCCCTAATCACATCAAGATGCCTACGGGGAAGTGCATCCATTACGTTTTGAATTTCAGCTTGTGGGATGTTATCCCATTCTTCCAATGCAGCAGTTTTCAGCTCTCTAATGGAGGTTGGAATTGGTCTCCGTGGTCGAATTTTAGATCGTCCCATATGTGCTCTATGGGATTGAGGTCCGGACTGTTTGCCGGCCAAGGTAAAGTTCTGATGCCAACTTCGTTGAGGTATTGCAATTCCCCGCGAACGACATGATATCGTGCGTTGTCTTGAATTAACACAAAGTTGTCTCCTATAAATGGTGCAAATGGAATGACATGGTCTTGAAGAACTTCTTCTACATACCTGTGAGCATCTATACCGCTTCTATCAAATATCACCAAGTCTGTACGAGCTTGGTAAGAAATTCCGCCCCATATCATTATTGAGACTCCTTTGTAACCCACAGTTTCCACAAGAACACAAGGAGCAAACCGCTCATTCAGGCGTCTGTATACACTTTGACGGCCATCGAGACATCCTTATTCCATATACTGTAATAATAAAAATAATTGGGTGGGCGATTAATTCTGCCGCCGAGTGCATATGTTTCTACAAAAAAAATTGTATATGTGACTGTAACTGCGGCCATTCAATTTTGAAAGTTTTAAAAAATTTAAAAAAATTGCATCTTATGCGAGTTATTGAAGACTTCAATTTCAATCTTCCTTGTTAAAATTTGAAATTTTGCACCCAAAATAACACCCTTATTTTCACCCCCTGTATACCTATTCCGTTTAAAAGCTTGTTTTGTTGGCATAATTGCCTCGTAGGCCTTTATTCCAAATTTCATCAAAATCTTCCGTATAGTTTCGGCTGGCGAGTGACCACAGACACGCACATACACACTGACAGACATTTTGAAAAATTTTCTAAAATTGTTCTTCGGGTTCAGGAAGTCATAAAACATCAAAATAATGCAACTTATTTGTTTCGATTTTTTTTTCGACCGCAACACTTTCTTGTTTCACAAGAAAGTAAAAATCTACAAAAGAATAGAAAAATTAATAAAAGCCTCACTTTTTCAATATAAAAAAAATTAAAAAAGGCCTCTAGCGGTGACTTTAAAAAGCAATAAGACATTGATCTTATTGCTATTATACTAATATTAAAATCTATGTTTAAAAACCCTTTTTTTACCAGATAAGAACCATTTTATAAATTTCACTTTGGTAGAACCGAAATTATAGTATATTTATTCAGAGGATTTTCTTTTCTTCTCCTAGCTTTCTTTGCAGGTGTTTGACATCTGTCAAAATTACTGACCGATGCCGCAACACCAAACAAATGAAATAATTTTAATAACATTTTTTTAAGGATAATTATGCAACCTCTTTTATAAGAAGTTGATTACGAAAATAGGCAACAATGTAAACGCAAAAACAATAATCTATATCAAACAGATGTTTAAAACTTCATGACAGACATCTAGATGCTAACTTAAATTAAAAGAAATGAAATATTTTAATTTCAATTTTTTTAGAATAACTATGTAACCTCTTTTTTATGCGTTCATAACGAAAACAGGCAACATTATAAAAACAAAAACAATTTGTATAGCATATTTTTGCAACGTTGCCAATTAAATTGAAAAATTCCTCAAATGTGTGAAAAAACATGAATCAATGGAATTTGTAATATTTTTCAACTTATAATAACTGGAAACAAAACGGAAACGGAAAGAGGAATGATGACAGAAGTCCCCTAAGATAACACAGATTAATGTATTTCTTCGGTCATGGTCATGCCAACATTGCGAACTTTAAACCTAATTTTCGAAAGTTTTGTAAATGGAACACCCTGTATTTTATTACTTGTAGGGAATTTAATCCTCTTTAACTTACTATGCCTGTCTTTACTAACTTTGGTGGCATTTCAATTTTTATTTAAACTCTAGCAAAAAACTGAACGTTTTTCACCATCGACGTTTTTCTAGTCACCTATGACAAAATAAATACAAAATATTATCATTTTAAATAAAACGTCAGTTTGGTACTTTGTTTATTAATTACCATCAATATAAACATGAAAACAGTGTATCCATAGTGAAAGGTATGCCACAAAAACATCGGGTGTTCATTAGAAAATGTCATCAAGTTGTCGGCATGTTACATTTTAGCTCCGTCGAAGCTCAAGTTCAAATGAAATAAGAATACACAAAGTTTTTTCGATGTATCTGTCTCCTTTCAACATAAATCCAAAGTCTTGACTTTTTCTAATGATTATCCGATATTTTAGCGATTCAAGCTTGCGGACAATTCTTAAAGTAAATTATTACATAATTATTTGTTAAAAGTGGCCCCCGTTAACTTGAATACATAATTCAATACGTTTTTCAAAAGTGTGCCTCATGTTTCTACACATTTCCCAAGTAACAGTTTGAAAACAGTTTGTAATACGAATTTTCATATCATCTTTCGTAGTCGAGGGTATTTTATACACCTAATCTTTTATAAATCCCCATATACTGAAATCCATTCTTGTTAGATGTAGCGATCCAGCCGGCCATGGTACTGGTGCTCCTCTTCCAATCCACTGCTGCCCATATGTTTCATTTACAAAGTTAGTAATAGGCCCTGTATAATGCACAGGGGCTCCATCATGTAAGAACCGAAGACGTTCACAAACTTCATTTGGTATCTGAACCATTAATTGCGCTAAATTATATTGTAAGAAATCCAAATATACTTGTCCAGTTACTCTTCCCTCAAAAAATACGGTCCAATAACATAATCTCCTGCAACCCCTCCCCAAACATTTAAAGACCATCTGTTTTATGAATGGGTTATTATGAAATGGGGATTGCTTGTAGCATAATAATGAAAATTATGCCTATTAACGTTTCCATTTTTGTGAAATATTGCTTCATCACAAAAGAATATTAAATGATCAGTATTTGATTGTTCTCTCACTTTCTGCTGCACCCATGCACAAAAATTCATTCGCCTCTGAAAGTCTTCTTCATTTAATTCTTGCAATAACTGAACATGATAAGGATGTATTTTGTTTGCTGTAAGTATATTCTGGATCGATGATCGCCTAACATCTAATTGATTAGAAATATCTCTTTGGCCAATGTGTGGATTTTCAGTTACTGTTAAAAGCACATTTATTTCATTTTCTTCGGTTAAAACACGTTTTGTTCTTTCATTTTTTTTTATAAGTTACACTTAGAGTTGTTTGAAATCGTTCCATTACCTTCTCAAACGCCCTTCTAGGTTATCGTCGGTTCGGATATCTCGTAATATATCCTCGTCGCTAACAAGCAATTTCTGCCGCTAGCTAGTACAAAAACCATATCCACCAGTTCAGCATTTGAAAAATTCATTTTTAATAATTTTTGAAGAAACGACACGCTAAATCACTTTAATTGTCGCACAATCGTTAATACAATAGAAAAAATACCAAACTAACGTTTTATTTAAAATGGTAATATTTTGTATTTATTTTATGTCATAGGTGACTAGAAAAACGACAATGGTGAAAAACATTCAGTCTTTTTTTTTCTAGAGTTTAAATAAAAATTGAAAAGTTAGTAAAGATAGGCATAGGAAGACCTTTACAAAAGTTAAAGAGGATTAAATTCCCTATAAAACCAAGTAATAGAATACAGGGCGTTCCATTTAAAAAACTTTCGAAATTTAGGTTTAAAGTTCGCAATGTTGACAAGACCATATAAAATACCCTGTAGAAAAACATTAATCTGTGTTATCTTAGAAGACTTTTGTCATCATTCCACTTTTCGGTTCCGTTTTGTTTCCAGTTATTATAAGTTAAAAAGTATTACAAATATCATTAACCCATGTTTTTTCACAAATTTAATGAATTTTTCAATTTAATAGGCAACGTTGTAAGAATATGTTATAGAAATTTCGGTGCCAAATACAGAATTTTTGGGTGAATTAAAATATGTAAAAATATACAGGGTGTTCCATTTAAACAATTAAAAAATTTTTACCCTGTTACCCTGTAACTCGAAAATAATTTTAGAAGACGAATCTCTTAATCCTTAAAAACTCCTGAAAATTCTTTTTCGCTATCTTTGATGGTACAGGAGATATTGACCTTTGACACACTATTCGGCCACACTGTATGTATGGCTGGAAGGTGAAAATGGTCACTCCCTGTATAAGACATAATCGTACCTATTGCACTAACCTTACATAAAACATTTCACAAACATGAAAAATATATAATACTTTTTTTGCTGGGATTGTACTTTAATATGCACATTTTTCCTTTAGATAATGAAATTTACTTATATCTAGTTCAAAGTAGGGTTTTTATCATTTCTTGCTAACTTCTCACTGAATATTCATTAACATGCACGTTCTATTTCTGAACTTTTATTGCTAAGTTCCCACCGGTAGTGCTTATTTGCTTGAAATATGTAAAAATACTTTCCGTCTGCTATATCTTGGTAATTTCTTTATTAACCCTTATTACTAGTGTAGTGCCCTCTACAAATATTAAGTAGGTGTAAAGTTTTTTGGTAGATACGAGCTTTAGAAATGTAACAATATTCTAGGCTCAAATAGTTTTTTAATCTGATTTAAGTTACCTTTATGTGCCGTTAATAACCTAAAGATTTAAGAAACGCTGCCTGTAAAAAAATTGTAGTGCTTATGACGCATGTATATATCTTCAAGCTTTCAGGTCAAACTCATTTGATAATGAATAAATTAAATTAACTAAAAGGTAATTTTGATCAAAAGTATTAATGAGATTAAGCGGTAGTGAAAATGTACACGGAAAAGCTTAATTGTATTCTGAATTTTTTAGTTACGACTTCCTACGTTTTCCCTTAACAACTTCATTTAATTTACTCACTAAAAATAGTAGTAATGACAAATTTACATAGACCTAGACATCAACATTATAAACATTTTATTTCATTTTGATTAAATAATACCGAATTAATTCATTACGTAATGCAACTCACGTCACAATGAAGTCCCCTTTAATCCCGCGTATGTTTTATCATCTCACCCTCTCGGGCTATAAACAACACCTTCGGGACTAAGAGGCTAACTTTCGTCCATTTGTATACATGTAATATATTATTTTACCCGTTTGTTTAGTATTCTATGGAGAAAATATTTTTTATATTTCGCTTTTTATTTTTGTAGATCATTCGAAAAATCGTTTACATATGTTCATATATATATATATATATATATATATATATATATATATATATATATATATATATAACAAAAACAACAAAATTGGAACAGTAGTCTTGGGAAACAAATAAAAAGCTGTAACAGATACAAACTACATCACTACATTATAACTTAGAATCACGTGAAAAAGACAAAAACATGAATTAGATGAGATGTTCGAAGTGTCCCCATTATTTTGAACACATAGTCGGGCTCTTCTTAGTAAATTTCTGTGTGCATTTTGTAACATGTAAGGAGTTATTTGACGGCAGACTTCAGTAATTCGATTTCTGAGATTCTCAAGGTTTTCGGGAGCTGTGACATAAACTTTTGTTTAACGTATCCCCAAACGAAAAAATCCAAAATCGAAAGATCGGGCGACCTGGCGGCCAAGGTACTGGACCACCATTCGCTATCCAATTATTTCTAAACATTTGACGTAAAACATCTTTAACAACTCTTGAATTATGTGGAGGTGCCCCATCTTGCTGAAACCACATATCACGCCGAATAGCTACTGGTACGTCATCCAGCAAGTCATGAAATTCATTTATAAGAAAGTTCCTGTACCTATCACCTGTAAGGTTCCTTCAGAAAAATAAGGACCCATTACAAAATCATTCACAACGCCGAGCCATACGTTAACAGAAAATTTATTTTGATATCTGCATGGTCGTAATTGTCTAGGATTTATGTCATCCCAGTAGTGGTCGTTTTTCCTATTGGATATACCATTTCTTGTAAAGCATGACTCATCGTTCCAAACTATGACATTAATTAAATGACTGTGATTAATCAGCCATTCACAAAATGTTATTCGCCGTTGCTGGTCTCCGTCATTTAGTCCTTGTACTAATTTAATTTTGTAAGGTTTTCATTTTGTTCCTTTTAAGTATTGAAAATATCTTGTAGTAGATAAATCCTAAATCAACCACTGCTCCGCGTATGGAACTCAGAGGATGCGCTCGAAAGTACGCCAAAACAACAATTTCATCATTTTCCATAACACCTCGCCGATGTCTTTGCTGCACTGGTTTTGCACTAATTTCACACTAGTAAAAATTCGAGGATGTGGTTGTCGTCGCTCGGGATACAAATTTAAATACATTGCATTTGCCTCCAGCGTATTATCATTGCACCGAATAAAAACTCTTAACATATCCATTTTTTCATCATTTGTGTAATTATTATTTGCTTGCATTCTGACAGGTAATATTACGAGCACTGAACAATAATTTAACTGTCACAATGCTCTAATATTGACAATTGTTTTTCATTTGTTTCCCTAGACTTCTGTTCCAATTTTGTTGTTTTTGTTCGTATTTATAGGAATACAGAAAACAAACTTAAAGCTCTTTCAGAATATTAAAAACAAAGTGCCCGTTCCATTTAAAAAAAATCATTTGTCTTCCGATGCTCTTTTGTTTTTATGTAATTCGTTTTTCTGAATATGTAGCATTATTAATAATTGAATGTAGAGTAGTTTTGCTTCTTAAACTTTTTTCTATCTTTTATGATATATATATATATATATATATATATATATATATATATATATATATATATATATATATATATATATATGCTTGGACACGTAGAATCAATCAGACTGTATACACGCTAGCATCCATTTTTATTAAGTTTTAAGTAAACTCAAGACTATTGCTATCTTTGTGATCTATAATTTCCATATCAAGTTATTGGTATCTTGGATATCGTGGATGTGGGAAACTTGTTTTCTGGCAAACGACTTGAAGCGATTGTTTTTTGGGTGAAACAGTAGTTGAGGTTGGGTGGGTGGGCGGGTGGTATGGTGGGTATATAGAAGGGTGGGTGGGTGGATGGGCTGGCTGCGGGTGGGCGGGCGGGCGAGAGAGTGAGTGAGTTAGTGAGCGAGGGAGCGAGCGAGCGAGCGAGGGAGTGAGATAAACGAAATAGGTCTAAAAAGGTAAATTACTTCATAAGTAGGCAGCTTGAGGGCAAAGTTTAACCCATCGTAAGTGACAGGTGACCTAAAGGTGTAGGTGACGTTAAAATCCGGAAATTTTCTGATAACTAATAAGATATTGTTAACACAATTTTCATAAAAAGGTAATATTCGATTAATAAAGAGAGGGCTTTATGTTAATCCAGTAGTTAACTAATATTAAAGTTATGCACATAACAATTTGCCGACACCATTAAAGGAAGTGATCTTTTAGGAGAAAAATGCCAGTATCGTAAAGTGTGGAAATAAATTGAAAGGACTGTTTTGAAAATAACAGGAAATCGGAAGCCATCTATGAGCAGAAAACGAAGATATAAAAGTAAACAGTAGTTGTACCAACATAAAATTATTTTTATTAACAAGTATATATGGTTTGTAGAGAATAAATGTGCGGATTTAAAACCTTATACATTTGAAACTGGACGCACATAAGGAACTGAAACCGGTACACCATTTGAAGCGCCGTGCGTTCGCCAATTGGATGCCGCATAGAATCAAATAGATGTTGATTTTACGAAATTTTGTTTAACAGTGAAGCTCACTTTCAGTTCAGCGACTTCATCAGTAAACAATATTGTCTCACTTGGGCTGATGAAAACGCAATATCAATTGTTGAACTACATATGCACCCTCAAAAAGACTGTTTGGTGCGCGTTTTGAGCAGAGGGCGTCATACTTTTTTGAAAATCAAGCTAGCTGTAAATTTCGGAACTGTGAATGGCGAACATTACCGTGACATATAACAAACTTTGTATGGTGCTATAGATGCGGACGGTGTGTGATTCCAACAAGACGGCTCCACATGCCATTTCTGACAACGCTATACTGGTTTTATTAAGTGAGAGGTTTCCTGGTCGCACTATATCAAGAAACAACGAAGCCAACTGGCCACCGAGATCATGCGATTTGACCCCGTCAGATTTCTTTCTTTTTAAGCAATCTGTAACACATGGCACAAACATTTTGTCAGTGGCATTTGTAGTTCATCTTGGCATCCTAAAATTTGAAGGTTTATCCTTATACAATTAAAAATTTAGATTTTCTTTATATTACTTACCATGAAAAAATGCTGGTCTATAAAATATTCTTGGATAAATCACCTTTGGGGAATACATAAATGATTTATTACCCGCCTGAATCGTAACCTTGGGTGACACAATCTTGTTTTAACTTTTGTACTGATATGAATTGCATTTTGAGTTACAGCGGGATCATGAAGGCAAAAGTCAACCTTAAATTGCAAAATTTATTAGTCAATTAGGCTGTAATTTGATATTTATATATAGGATATGAGGTAAAATGCTGTTTGTCAAAATCACGCCGTATTCCTGTAGAGATGCCCCCTTGTGTGCTAATTTGTGTCTATGAACATGTCTGAGCCCTAAAAATATCATTCACTTATTATGTGTTTTGCGCTTTTTAAATTAAAGTGAAAAACAGTTGCGTAAGGCGAAAAATAGTATCAAATGGAAAATTGTAAGGTTCCATTGTGTGTACACTTACGTTTTCAATAGCGTCAAGATGTCAAATATCACAATTCCAGTTTCATATATTTCCTAGAAATTGCACCTCTTGTCGATAATCACATTGTACAAATTGTTTGTAATACAGTTCAGGAATATTGGAAAATAATTCAGATTAATGCAACTTAACTAAAGATGATGCTGTTTCATTCTGGAAAATGTAGTGAAATGCGGATTAATGCCGTGTAATGCAACCTAATGCTGTTTATCGCGTTGGCTCTTTAGGTGTTATACCTCAAAAACGAAGAAAACTTTCGAGGAAAAGCTTTTTCGGTTAGAGTGGGAGATTCAAATTTTGTAATCAGAAGGGTATTGTAAAAAAATATACATTTTTAATCATTTATTAATCAAAAAGTGGCACGTTTTTTTATGACCAGTCGGAACAGTGTTCAGAAAGTACAAGCAATGCCTGAGACCAAAGATCAATAGAATGAATAGGACTGCCCACCGGATAAACAAAATCTTCATGTGCTATGTTACTGACACAATTGGCCGGTATACAGATAAATTGTTATCTTGCTTAACAAGCAAACTTACTAAGGACCCTGGTTGTTCCATAAAACGTCAAGCTGGCACCACCATCTGTAATAGGAAACCATCTTGACTATGATCTAAAAATGTTTACCTGACGCAGAAAGTAAACTATTCCCTCAGAGGTAACCTAAAAATTGACTTCAAGCTTGCTTAATAAATCCACGCTAACAGCGATTCTTAATTTTTTCTAATTTATCATACATTGGTAATATACCTCACGTAAACTGTTAATCTAATTTTAAAAATACGGAAACCTGATTGCCTAACTCAAATTAGACAGTCATCAAAATCTGTAAAAAAACAAAAATAATATTAATATAGTTAGTTAACCTAACTACTAAAGCTCGTACTAAAGGCACAATAATACATATATGTACAGGTATAGAAAAACATTATTGCGGGTCTGACTTATAATAAGCTAGAAAGAAACCAAATAAGCATTATATGAGTGTGAGAGAGACATAACTTTACCGATGTTGCCACTTGTACATATTTGCATGTAGGCACAAAATATGAACTACTTAAGTCTCTTTCAATCTAGCTTCAACATTTCTAAGGAAACCAAAGCAATTAAGATGATGTTGAAAAGTCGCGTGTTATTTGAAACTATTAAGTAAGTACTTTACGCTTAAACATTAAATTTTATTGTAATTGCGAATTTATGACATGGTTCGATTACTACTCGTGAGAAGAACCAAGAAGAAACTTAACGAGAGCTACAAACAAGAACATTAGCATTTACATTGATAGCATAACTTAAGTTTAAGGTTTAACATTAGCATTATAATTCTTATTGAAAAACCAACTATTTTTAGAAATGAACAGACCGCGCAAGGCGGTAATCCAATCTGTTATAAAATTCAGTTCGGGTGTTTTCTAACATTTCTTGGGTGATGCTGTTTAAAGAATCTGTAACTTTTGACACGAAGTTCGTCCAAATTGTTAGCACGTTCATGCCTGTGGCCATAAATTTGCTGGGATACGTATCACCAAACAAAAAAGTCGTTAGGCGCGATATCAGGTGAGCGAGGAGGATACCTTTTCCACTAATAATACGGTTAGGAAACGTAGTTTCCAAAAACTGTTGAACTCTTATTGCAGTATGAGTAGGACAGTCATCTTCTTGGTACCAAATATCATCAAAATTTATATTGAGTTGTTAAACAGTTGGAACTATCTGGTTTCTCAACAGTTTTATTCAAGTTTCCGTTGATAAAAAATGAACCAATTATGGAATTGCCTAAAATTCCTGCCCACATATTAACTTTTTAGGGGTGTTGTATCCGGTAAGGAATACTAGTTAGTTTGTTTTCCCAAGAGTACCCAACAGCAACAGACGAATTGTGATGACCACGTAGTTAAAAGAACATTCGTCAGTAAACAAAATATTTTCAATAAATCTTTCGTTTTCGTTATCCCGATTCATCATATCTTCACAAAATTCCATACGCTTTTGATGATCTTCTGGAATCATTTCTTGTGTAGTTTGCAACTTATAGTAACGGTATTTATTCCTTTTCAAGATATTGCGAACTGTTCTTGGTTCAATATTCATTTCTTCAACATTTTTTGTACTATGGCACGGGAAATTAGTTTCTGGTAAACTACACACTGCAATTTCTTGGACTTCGCGCTCTTCGTTTAAGTTACGACCAGGATGCTCATCATCATTACCATCAATGCTACTGCATTTTCTACAATTATTTAAACATCCACATCTTTCAAATTTACGAACCGTACGCATAATCGTACTTTCTGGTGGTATTGGCCTGTTTTCAAAGGAAAAAGCAAGCCTGACGATTATTTCTTGTGCAGTGCTTCCTGAATAATACCACTTAATAATCTGTATTTTTTCTTCAGTGGAATACCTAAATATTGTGTCGGACTTGCAAAAACACTGATTTTCAGTTCTCGTTGACAGTAGCAATGAAATGTGTCATTGATACTAGCCTACTGAAAAGACGCATGTATGGCACCAGCGCTTTTAGTTTGTTGTGTATTCTATCTTACTGAGCACGTGAACTGATTGTACTGTCTTTGTTTCACTTATTATAAGTCAGACCCGCCATAATAGTTTTCCATATCTGTATAACAAAACAAAAAGAATGATTAGTAATGTCCTTTATACCATTTCACTTTCAACTATAGGTCATTATAATTTGTAATGTACGTATTATAAGTGTTTTGTAACTGCGGTTTCACATTGGTTGAGCTGATCGGCCTACTTCCACAGTTTTATAGCGGGAATTCATGTATGATGATCTTTTTCAGCTTGGGAAAAAATCATAGTACATGCATTCGACTCAAGTCCGAAAATAGTACTTCTCAGGACTAAGCCTGTGACGGTAGCACAGTTCGCTTCCGAAACATCGCGCTATAAACGCAAAAACTGTGGAAATATACCGATCTACTCAACTAATCTGTAATATAATAATAAGTATAATTTAAAATAAGACATTATAGCAGAACTGGCTCGCAACTGACCACAAAAAAATTTAAATTAATTAACGTGCTAAGGATTTGGTGGTTATGAATAATGGTCCAGAATATGTTAAAAACAATTCTATAATGCTACATTACATTTCTTGTAAACATTTTACGAATGCGACCATTTTCAGCTACAGAACAGAATTTATCAAAACGAGTTTTTTTGGGAAAAATCCATACAGTTCGGAAGCCAAATGTTATCAATAAAAAAGATGATTCCACCACTAATATATCATTACATTGCATAAATTTAATTCGTTAGTTTAATTGTATATAATCCGTTTTCGTTTGTAAGCCATATACATGTAAGTACAGTCCTGTATCTTTTGATAACCAAATATGTATTGAAATTCAACTTTCACATTTTATAGTTATTCTTTGTTAATCTGTGATATCTCAATGTGGGGCTTTGTCAATTTACATTTTATTTAATTTTAACATGTCGTGTGATGTTTACATTTTTATAATTAGTGTTTTAATAATTTATTTAGTCTACGTGGGTAAGCTCTTGTATTCAATTTTTAATGATATTCTTACTTTCTTGGTTTTCCTGATCAATGTATCTTTGAAGAAGTTTTAATTAATAACACGAAACGTCAGCGTTGACTGTGTTTTAATAGTCGGTTGCCTTGTTCCTATAACCGACGATTATATATATATATATATATATATATATATATATATATTATATATATATATATATATATATTATATATATATCATTATATAAACGCTAATTGAATTTTAATTTAAATTTACTAATAATAAAATATTGGTTTAGAAGTCAAACACAAATTCTATAAAGTTTCCTATGTTTCAATTCCAGTTGGAATCTTCATCAGGGTTTAATTTATACATATTAACTTTCTCTGACAATGTTATATCAAACATTTGAAATTAGGTAACTTGAATTTTGTCAAAAAAATGATCATAACATATTTTCTTGTAATTATTTTCCATGGCCAACATTTTTGTTTCATTATAATTAAAATTGTGCTTAAAATTTATAACATGCCTTGCCAACGCAGTGCTATTAAGTTTAACTCGTACATCCGATTTATGTTGTATTTCCTTACAGACAAAGAATAGAATCATATTATGCAGGGTGACGGGTGTAAACACTAAGTCATAACATCCGAAAATGGTCGTTAGTACTCATCGAAACAAACAACTTTTTTAGTAACAAATTTTGATTTAGGACCTCTGGTCGTAGTTATTCGTCTTCTTAAAATTTTGTTTACATTTATTTCACATTTTGAAAAATAACAAAATGGCGGCCGATTAAAGATTTCAAATGATAATATTTGGATAAGCATTCCATGGATTTTCAAAAAAGAAACATTTATAAAATGCTTGAATTGTTTACTACAACATTTATTTGAAATTTCTGATATCTATTAAAATAGTAACTAACTAAAAATACAAAAGAAGTCAAGTAGTCTTGTGTCATTCAAAAATTCAACAAAAAACTACTGAGTACGGAAGTGTAACAACATATTTGTTATTGAATTAATAATTTATTACAAATTTTCAAAATCGCCACCATTCGCAGCAACACAGGCCCTCTAACGCGTTTTAATATGTAAATAAACTAAATTTTGAAAGTTTCTCTGCAGCTACAGACCATTGGTCTTGGTTGAAAGTCTCCAGATCCCAAAGCTTGCACTTTTTGACTGGAATACGGGCGGAGGCCTTGATCATGTAAAACATTCCAAACTGTCATATGATTGACACTCAATCTTCTATCTATTACTCGAGTGCTTACCGAACAATATTTTTCAACATTTTCACGTACATTATCTTCAAGTGCAGGGGTTCTTCGAAATTTGTTGGGGTTTCCATCAGTTTTTGGATGAAAGCATCCATTTTTCTCTAAACGTCTGTAAACTTTTGTAAAGATATGTACACTTGGTTGTTGGCGATGTGGATATCTTCTTCGATATAAGCTTCCAGCTTCTTGCGCATTTCCTTTCGCTTCCCCAAAAACCTAAACCATATCAAGAAGTTCTACATTTTGGTAGGTATTTACTTTTATGCGTGTAATTAGAGCAAAAGAGCAAAATATAATTTATACAAATATCGGCTTCGTTTGTTTTATTTTACAATAACACAAGGCTACTTGACTTCTTTTGTATTTATATTTTATTACTTTTGTAATAGTTATTTGAAATTTATAAACATTTCTTGCGGACATATAAAAAAAATGTTTCAAAAAATGTTGTAGTAGACAATTCAAGCATTAATGTTTCTCTTTTAAAAATCCATAGGATGGTCATCAAAATATCATCATTTTAAATGTTTGATCGGCCGCCGTTTTTTTATTTATTTAAAACATGAAATAGTTGTAAACACAAATGGTTTAGAAAATTAAATGGTGATTTTAAAAGTTTTTTAATTTTTGAAATATCACTTAAAGTAAGGGAGTTATGACTACTGTTAAAAAATCTTAAGAAGTCGAATTGCTACGATCAGAGGTCCCAAATGATAATTTGTTACTAACAAAGTTATTTATTTCAATAAGTTCTAACTACCATTTTCGGGTGTTACGACTTAGTATTTACACCTTATATATATATATATATATATATATATATATATATATATATATATATATATATATATATAGACATATTATACTGGGTGCTTCAAAAAATGTTCCCCTAATTTCTAGGGAAAATTAACTATAATTTTAGTATTTATTTAATTTTTCTATCAAAATCAACCTAAACCCTACCAAAGTTAGTATAACTGAATAGGTAATTTTAATACTTTTCAAACGAGATGTCACTTGCCATAAGGTACTATTTAAAATTATTGGTCACTGTGGCCCTGTGACGTCATATATGAATATTACGTCACTTGTCATGATTAGTCGAGAAGCTTATATCCGTTTATATTCACACTCCAAATTTCATTAGTATAAGTAAAACGGTTCAAAAGATACAAGGGGAGGGACTTTGACTAGACTAATATATATATATATATATATATATATATATATATATATATATATAGGCATGATGCGATTAAAGATGGGTGCGGTCAGGATAGGATCGGAAGGAATAGCTGCACAAAATGTGCGTATACGTAGTGTTATGTTACCATTATGTTACCACAACTCCAACTAGCTCGGTCACTAACTCAACAAAAATACTTCCGTTCTTCGATGTAACTTAATATACATTTTATATTTCACTCATTCGTAAACATCATTAATCTAACAAAACACAAACAGTAAAAAGTAACAGTAACAGTAACAGTAACGTTGGCGACATTTGAAAGACGACTATAATTCATTGATAGCAAGTGTGTGGCAGCAATTTGACAACTAGCAACTCGTTGTCGCGATACTACTTCAAATCATGACTGCTAAGATAGTTTGAAATGTCATTATAAATAGATGGATTTCATAAATTCACAGTTTGAATGTTATTTACGAGTGAATAACAAATAAAGTATTGTACATTATATCCAGATAACGGTTTTTACTGAGATTGTTCGCCTGAAGACTCCCCAGTAAACTTCATCTATCTACCGTACTGAAAATGTAAAATACTATAAATTAAATCGACTCATACCTGTGACTACAGTAGACCAAACATGTTGATATCCTTGACTGAATTAAAATCTCAATGCCATACTGAACCTGAACCAAAAATCAACCAATAGATATATAAATGTAATAAATGGAAACGAATCTTAGTCAGAAAAGTAGAGAAGATTCAGCAATACTAAAAAAAACAACGAAACTCAATTTTAAAATATAGGAATAATTAACAAATTCTCATTATATCAGCATTATAACAAGGGTCTTTGTAAATAACAAAACAAAATCATTTTCCCTGGTTGATCTCGATATCCGTAGCTAGTTACCATTTATTACAATAAATCAGACGGATCTGGCTGCTGTTCTGAGCTACTTCGATTGAATAGGCGTCAAAGTAGAAATCGTCCAAAACACACTATAGGACTGAGCTATGAAAGCTTTTTTACTGATGCATAAAGCCGCTCGTGTAAAAATTTATAGTAATTCGTAAAGCAACATCCCATAACACTTATGTATGGTACACTGCGATGAAACCTGTTTTGTGGACAACCATGACAAAACCAAAGTTGTAGTCGATAAAAACCAGCCATCATGAAAAAATCATAGTTTCTATTTGCAGTAAGTGGTAAGCGTTATTTTAATACCGCCGCGCCGTTTATTATGTACAAAAGAAATAATATATTTGGTTGTGTTGGACTTACTCTTCCTTATTTCGCAATCCAAATTGCCTTCATCACTAATACACTGTAGTCAAGTATTTGATTTTATAATTTAGTGTTTCAACAGACTATAGTAAAGGTTGCTGTATAAGCGCACAGTATACTTTTGAAGGATTTTTTAACAATAATCACAGGTCGGCACGGTATAACCACGGCGTACTCTGTACCAGGCGGGAATATAGGAGTGTGAGGCGTGACGTCAGTAGGCCTAGAATTGTAATGAAATGCATGTTGTAGCATATAGGAATCGTGGAGTTTTAGGCTGCACCAACAAATTCTAATAATATCTGTCGGAATATGATTCACAAATACCATGTACCGGATTCTCACCTGTCATAGTACTACTTTATTTAATGTTACAAAATATTGCAATGTAAGTATAATTATAAAAATTTACGAAACCTTTATAAATCAATTGTGAGCACCAAAAAAGTTTAATATAATAATAAAATTTAAAGCATTGCAATAAAAATCTAATTAATGGTTGTATTTACTGAAATTGCAGTTACATGTGTGTTTATTAAAAAAAAATACAAGAATATTTTACTAATTTTAAGAAATGTCAGATAATGAATCGAAACAATATCCATGAAACATGCTGATGCAATTTGTTTGTAATGCGCGTAATACAGTTTTATCAAACTATAAAAAATTACGAAATAATGTAACTGCAGACCGCAATACAAGTTTGGCGTCAAAAAGAAAATTAAAAACATTAAAATGAATTCCCGACTTTTTTATTATTCGTGTTGCATTAGTGTCAATTACAGTTACACGAGTAAATTATAGAAGTTACACCTAAACATTTAGTATCCTAATCACTTTTACATTAGAGATAAAGAATAACAAGTATTGTTCAATTTTAGGACATTATTACTAAGATTTTTTTTTTGTTTGAATTGTTATAATTAAAAAATATAATTTTCGATCATTTGAGACCAGAGTTTTGGTTTTAAGTCGTTAAAGTTTGATTAACAACAAGGAAAAATCTGTCCAATACTGTACCAATACTTTCCGTGCGGCAGTCGACCTACTGACGTCATCGTCGGGGTTGAAAGTGGGGGCTATATTCCCTCCTTGTATAGAGTACGTCGTGGTATAACGCGTACTTTCGCAGTTGAAACACGTCTGCGCATATTTACCTTTGCACCTTTTCACGTTCCTCCAGTTTGATTATTTTTCAACTTATGCACATACTTGCAACAGTCGTTTTAATGTTTTAATATCCGCTATTTTGTCACATTTAATAAATACAACAAACCAAAACCATACGGTTTTTAATTATATATAATCTATATGAACCCAAAATTTAGTAATGTTACCGTTTTTGTAAAAGTGAACACGCCGCTTTTAAATAGCAGTAGTAATGAGGCACCATCCCCTCCACTTTTTTTACGTCCAAGCCCCGCCCACTTTCACTTTTTTATATGCCCACGTGGGGGACGCGTTTTTTCACCCTTTTTTTATGGTTTCTATTCAGAGGCCTTTTTCAACCCCTAATTATTTTCATTTTTTACTCGCCCACGTGTAGGACGTGTTTTTTCACCCTTATTTTTATAGTTTTTTTTTAGGGTCAACTCTTGATGGAATTTTCAACCCTAATTAGAGTCTTTTTGACAGCAATTTTTTGTACTTGCTCACGTGAGGGGCAGATGTAGGGGTTGATCTTGGACTTGGGGTCATTATTAAAATTATCGATCCTATTGTTTTAAAATGGTCATATGCTATTGGGTACATTCGGATTATCTTTTACCTATACAAGAAATTTATTTATACGTTGTATTTCTAATGAAGAGGTTCTTGTAAGACACATGTAGGGCTTGCAATTGTCTCGGCTTTGCCCTGGCTAGAAATGGTATGGGAACCCTAACCTTATAAGACAAGTGTAGAGCTTAGCCCCTATCGTGGCCCCCTTATTGCAATTGTATGTGGGTTCTAACCTAATCTTATAAAACAAGTGTAGACCTTCGTCCCTTGTCGTTACCCCTGGTTGCAAATGGTATTTGTTTTTGTAGGTTATGACTGATAATTTGAAGTTGTATTCTAATAAGGAGGTTCTTGTAAGACAGTACTTGTGTTAGGGATTGATCTTGCGTGGGGGAATTTGAATGACAGTAAAATTTAATTATAGAACACTCATTTTTATTGTAAATGTCATAATTAAAAAAAACCTCAGTGAGTTATAAAAAAAAAATTACTGACATTCAGGTTATTCTCTAATGAAACAAAAATTTTTATTAAGTTAATTAATTACATAACAGTTATTACAATATTGTTTACTAAACAAATATTAAAAACTGGTTGCTTTACTTGTTGGTGTAAATAAAACATATAAGCAAGCAAGACCGCTTATTCAACGCGTACTTAAATTGCATGTTAATAAATAACATTCTGATGTATACCAACCGTCTTAATTACACATTTATTTTTAAAGTAATGAGTTGAATTATATTTGTTATTGCACTGTATACTGTACATAGGTAGTTGAGCATTTTCAATAACGACTAGGATGTTCGGTCTGGTTTTATAAAAATCTAAGGTTTTTTAAAAAGACACAACCTTTTTTGATAGAGGTCATTTTCAGATACATCTTGAATTTATTTATGTTGCTATTTAAATAGATATAATTAAAACATTCTTATGTATATGATTTGATTGATTGATTGTTTTGAAGGTCGTTTCCTCAAAACGAAATTATGTTTTACCAAAATTGAAAATGCAGTGGTAAATTTTAGGCACCCCTTTTTATATCAAAATGATCATTAATAGAAATGTGATAATTTTAATAACAATCATGGTACTAAAAATTTAAAAACTCTAATAAAAATAATATGGGAAAATACACGGTCAAGTTAAACCGTATGTTGCACACGTAATTATTACATTCCAAACTTTTAATGAGGTTTTTTTATAACTGTTAATGAGTGAGTTTCAATAAACAATTTGTGTGTCCGTATGTACAATATGAATATTTTTCAAATCGCTTTGAAAAAATTACTTTTACTGATATGCATAAGTAAAAAACATAGAAAGTGATTTACTTTG
Organism: Vesta saturnalis; assembly: GCA_036346205.1. Taxonomy (NCBI): domain Eukaryota; kingdom Metazoa; phylum Arthropoda; class Insecta; order Coleoptera; family Lampyridae; genus Vesta; species Vesta saturnalis. The sequence continues at coordinate 1,485,325 of JARFJB010001741.1, read as the reverse complement.
ATTAGACGAGTAACACAAAACAGTGACCATCACTCGTAAACCAATTCTCCAAAACGTTCTTTAACTACAGAGCTGGTAGGTGTGCTTTTAACCTTTTATTTATTCACTTGACAGATTTTTAATTACAGTTATAAAACGTATCTAATTTATACGTAACAACAAGTTTCTTTAAAAAATATTAAGGCGTACAATATACAAACATTTTAATGGTCGGATAGGTATAAAACATATTTCAATACATTAGGACCAACAAGTAAAGCAACCAGTTTTTAATATTTGTTTAGTAAACAATATTGTAATAACTGTTATGTAATTAATTAACTTAATAAAATTTTTTGTTTCATTAGAGAATAACCTGAATGTCAGTAATTTTTTTTATAACTCACTGAGGTTTTTTTTAATTATGACATTTACAATAAAAATGAGTGTTCTATAATTAAATTTTACTGTCATTCAAATTCCCCCACGCAAGATCAATCCCTAACACAAGTACTGTCTTACAAGAACCTCCTTATTAGAATACAACTTCAAATTATCAGTCATAACCTACAAAAACAAATACCATTTCCAACCAGGGGTAATGACAAGGGGCGAAGGCCCACACTTGTTTTATAAGATTAGGTTAAAACCCACATACAATTGCACCAAGGGGGCCACGATAGGGGCTAAGCTCTATACTTGTTTTATAAGGTTAGGGTTCCCATACCATCTCTGGCCAGGGGGCGAAGGCCCGAGAACAAGTTGCGAAGCCCTAAACGTGTCTTACAAGAACCTCCTTATTGGAAATACAACGTATAAATAAATTTCTCGTATAGGTAAAAGATAATCCGAACGTACCCAATAGCATATGACCATTTTAAATCAATAGGATCGATAATTTTAATTATAATATCTTATTAGGGTAATTATGCAATATCCAGCACTGTATGCGTGTGCGTTTGCCTAACCTCCAGGGGTACTGCTCTTAATACAATCAAAAGGACCTTAATTAGGGTTAAAGCTGTCAATCGAAAATAACCCTAAGACCACCCCCAGCTCCAAGACCAACCTCAAGTCCAAGATCAACCCCTACATCTGCCCCTCACGTGAGCAAGTACAAAAAATTGCTGTCAAAAAGACTCTAATTAGGGTTGAAAATTCCTTCAAGAGTTGACCCTCGAAAAGAAACCATAAAAATAAGGGTGAAAAAACACGTCCTACACGTGGGCGAGTAAAAACAAAAATAATTAGGGGTTGAAAAAGGCCTCCGAAAAGAAAGCATAAAAAATAAGGGCGAAAAAACGCGTCCCCCAGGTGGCCATATAAAAAAGTGAAAGTGGGCGGGGCTTGTGACGTAAAAAAAGTGGAGGGGATGGTGCCCGGGTTCTACTAATAGCAATTAGTATTGTCAGGTTAACCTTCTTATCTATAAAAATTTTCTGATTGGGTGTAGGTTGATAAGAAAGTACTCTATAGTTTTCTATCTTTTAAAATATAGCTACGTGCTGATACAATTAAAATTGGAGAATGTAGATGATGTTCTTGTTTGTAATGATTAGGTAGCCATAAAGTTAATCTACCATCCAAAATTACCGTTCTCTAGTTTAAGTAGTATAGTGTATTGTTGATTTGAAAATAAGTCGCACTCCCTTAAAATATAGAAGCTTTAACAATAAACTGCAGTCCTTTAAAGTGCAGAACTCTTATTCTGGATGATTCAGTATAGTTAAACAATTAGAAATGCTTTCTGTAACTAATATTTACGCTCCGTTTTAGTATGGATTTTTAGCTTCCAGTTTGGTAACTAAATGAAATCGTATGCAAACAAGTTTCGCATATGCAGCATATGGTTTCTTGGCTTTTAATTAAATTTTGACTAGAAGACTGCCTAATTATTTTCCGCGCTCTCCTTATATTACTACTGAATAAACTAAAATATAGCGCGGCATTTTAAAAGCGAACCACCAATTTCATACACCAGTCCGTAATGTGTGCAACATAAATTGAGGTTTAAAATTACACACTAAAAATGTGGAAAAGTTACAATGTGAACCAAATCATTACACACAAAAATATAAATCAGCTATAAAAGTGAAGCTTAATTTATAACGCATTATGCTTTCATCACGTTGAACACTAAAATGCTGTCTGTACAATTTTTTTTTTTTGGCAAAGTTGTCAAAATGGAAATTGGTTTAATTTAAATTGTATTCATGCCAACATTTATAAAAATATGATTTATAATAAAAAAAACAATTCATTTTTCTAAATAATTTTCATCTCCGTGTAATAAAAATAGATGAGGTTGAAAGATGACTAAAGTTTCTGTATTTTTGATACATTATGCTTTACGCATAAATGTTTGAATAACATAAATAATGAAATTAAAATTAATGAGAGAAATGTAATACAGTTTTGTTAAATATTTAAACAAGAGGTTGACGGACGTTACCTTCAAAATTTATTTTATGACAGGATCTAAACGTAAATAACTTTTTGCTATGTTTTCAAATAAAATATATGTTTTTGTAAACTCACTTTCATATTTTTTTATCCTTTCTAATAAACATATTTTTTCTAATAAATAAAATAAACTAAAATTAAGAAACCTATGGAAAAGTCATCATGAAACGGGAACATGCTTTTTCTACTAATCGTATTTGAGTAACTGTCAAATAAGCCTAAGTCGTTATATCATATATAAAAAAATATTTATTTACTGTAACATTACTTAGTAGTGTCTTGTTTCGACCATATACTGATCTACCGGGTGTAAATCAAATAGGGTCCACCCCTGTAACTCTTGAACGGGTCGTTAGATTTTGTTTAAGTTTTAATGGGTTATATTAGAGCCAGTTTGGGATTTTTTACATAAAAAAACAATATTACCGACTTCCAATTTCACCGAAAATGACACAAAAGCTGAAAATTAAATGGAGCAACCTGTATATTTTTACATATTTGGATGGCTTCAAATACATACAATTCATCTCCCAAATATCAACTCGCCATTTTACTTTGACAGAGTCGGCTTCTGGAGCATGTGTTAATAAAAATTAGAAAATTATTAATTACTGCTTTATTTAGGAACTAAGAAAATTACTATGCATATCGTTTTAATAGTACTTGAAAGAGCTATTTAATATACAGGGTGGCCCATGTATGTTTCTATTGGGAACAGTGAGTTTTAGTTAAAAAACCGTAATTTTTAAATTTGATCGTTAACAAACTTTACAAAAATTAATTATTAGGAAAAATAATATTGTGGGGGTAATTAATTGTACGTCAATTATCTATAATTTAGGTGACGTCATAATAATCTAAGATTAAAAAAATAAAAAATAAATAAAATTAAAATGGCGCCTGACATTTGACACATGAACTGTATGTATTTGAAGCCCTAGAATCCAAATATGTAAAAATATACAGGGCGTTCCTTTTAAATGTTCAGCTTTTGCGTCATTTCCGGTGAAAGCGGAAGTCGGCCATATTGTTTTTTATAAAAAAATCCGAAACTGGTACTAATATAACCCACCAAAATTTGAACAAAATCTAACGACTCGCTCAAAAGTCACAGGGGTGGCTTCTGTTTGATTTACACCCGGTACAACGTAAATTGAATTTGGCTAAGTATAAATTAATAATAATTAGGATACTTACATAACTAAGAGTGCAACAATTTAAAAAAATTTAAATTAATTCCAAGTGAACAACTGAAAATTACATCACCGTCGCTAAATAGGAATGCAATAAATGCAATAAAAAGTACGAAATATGTAAAAGTGATACCAAAAGATAAATCTCAAAACCTTAAGGTTATTAAAACGTGACCATCTACAAAATGAGTAATTACGATTCCAAAAACCGTAGTAAACCTTAAAATTCAAAGCATGAAACTTAAAAACATATCATCAAGTTTTGACGTACTACATAAGAATAAGCATTAAAATGATCCACAGACATGGACGAATAATGATATAAAATTACATACACTAAACCAAAAAAATTAAATATTTTTTATTGGTCCCAAAGCAATCCAAAGTGAAATTGTCAACAGAATAAATTAAGTAAATGAACGTATAATATTGAGGTTGAATTTTTCTCTTATTTATTGCATGAAAAAAATGTTTTCGATTCACTATGCCAAAGTGAAAGATCGGTTACCTAAGAATTAAGTATTAACGAAATTTGTTAGAGGCGATTTTGCACGTAACAATATTACAACCGTAAACCCTGAGCATTATATCCCGATTTCTTCTTCTTCTTCTTCTTCTTCTGCATCCGAAATTTTTTTATTAGATTAGGCGTGTCTACTACAGAGGTTTTTTGTGGCATTTGATCAGATGGAGCGGTGTCGCGTAAACGTAATTTGTCCTAGTGATACAGTGTGGGCGTCACTCTTTATTACTCAACAGAATTTTACCACCAGAATTCATTGTTAGTAGTTGGTATAACTTCCCATGAGGCTGGGAATATTTCGTAAACTGCGGGAAAATTTGTTGGACCGTGAAAACTTTTTTGGCAATTGGTCCGGGCCATAGTAAACATTTTTTGGAATGTACCTGTTTACCAAAAAAGAAACAGATATCCGTTTTCCCAAAAACCGGTACCGGGCACCTGTTCCAAAAAACGGATACCTGTTTTTTAAATACACGTATCTCTTTCCTAAAATGAGTAAGATGTTTTAGGAACAAGTTATCCGTTTTCGGGAAATAAGTACTTGTTTTTGGGAAACGAATACCTGTTGGTAAACAGGTTTTTAGATCAGATAATTAAAATTTTCTTTGGTCCTGGTCCCACGGTCTACAAAGTTTTCGCAGGTTCTCAATACCTACTAGGTATTATACTTTTATGGATAAATATGTATTTCAAATCACTGTACTTTAAAACCAAAATCTGACTTTAACCTTTGATATTATAGGAAGGGTGTAGTTTACCATACATCATACAGTATGATTTAAAAAAAAATGCGGACAATTGGTAATCACAACTCTCTATTAACACTTAGTCCTTTAAGCCGGATCATTCAAGTGATATAAAACATACATCTACGCTTTACCGTAAAGTACTTCATCTACCAAAGAAGCTTAATTATCATCAAATACGCATTTAGCGCTTATATCCAAACAGCTCATGCGGTTATATACGTTTCTCGTTCTTATACAAGGCATTTATGCTAGAGGGTAAAAGGGCATCTAGTTTTCTAATGCGGGCGGTGAACTAAGGAGCACGTTTCACGTTATAAGGGTTTTGAATTGTGCCGCGTGTACTAAAAGGAGGTGCCAATAGTTAATCAAGTTTAACGCGGCACGGAAAACATTCATCTAAAAGCGTAATGAAGTGTTTTACTTATAATATTTTTACGGACATACAGAAATGTATTACGCACAGCATTGAAAGGAAAGCGCTACTTATAAAACACATTTATAAATATGATTATTAGAGAAAGGCCTTTCTCTTCTTCTTCTTCATTTAACCCATTGAAATCGACTTCTGGATATAGGTCTCTCCAAGAGATTTCCACATGTCTCGGTCTTGGTCCATCTGATACCATTTTCGACTAGCTGTTTTTTTCAGGTCATCTATCCATCGTTGTTGAGGTCTTACGACGCTTCTCTTGGATATTCTCGCCTTACCACGTGTCCTGCCCAAAAGTGAGCTTGGTTTGTCTTCGTAATTCTTGATTTCGTATGTGATCTCTCAAACTTATCCCCAGCATTATCCGCTCCATTGCCCTTTGCATGATTTGTAGCCTATGTCTACTTTTAGCTGTTAATGTTAGTGTTTCTAAGCCATCTGTTGCTACTGGTGTTACACATGATTAGAACACGCATCGTTTCAAGTTTATGGGGATTGTATTGTTTTTTAGTGTATAACTTAATTTACCAAAAGCGGCCCACGTTAAGCGAATTCTTCTTGTTAGCTGTGCAGTCTGATTTCCCTTCTCTAATTTGAATAATTTGCCTAAATTACATACTCCTTAACAATTTCGATTTTCGTATTGTCTATTATGATATTTTCCTCATCCCAGCTCATAATATTAGTTTTGCTACATTCATTTGCAATCCAATTTGTTTTGTCTTGTAGTAGTTATGTTATCACATCTTGTAATTCCTGTATGTTGTTACTTATTATGACTACATCATCAGCGAAACGAAGGTTATTTTATTTGTGTACCGTCTACATTCAATCCTTTGTCTTCCCATCTTAAGTTTTTAAATATATTTTCCAGAACCAAGGTGAAAAGCTTGGGTGATATTGTATAACCTTGCCGTACTCCTCGTTTAATATAGATTTTGTCCAATTCCAAACTTTCATCGATTTATATATGAGAGGTGGCATTTTCATATATGTATTTGATTAAGTTGGAATATCTAGAATATATTCTTGCTAAATTCATTGCCTAGATAATAGCCCAAGTCTCCACAAAATCGAACGCCTTGTGAAAATCTATAAATGCGCAACTAATAGGGATGTTATATTCTGTGCATTTTTCTATGAGGGTACGCATTGTTTGTAGATGGTCTATTGTACTGTACCCTGTACGAAATCCTGTCTGTTCAACTGGTTGATATAAATCGAATTTATTAGTGAATTGGTTCGTAATAATGTTTGTAAGGGGTTTGTACAGTTGTAATAATAGGCTGATAGGTCTATAATTTTCAATATCTGTATTATCACCTTTTTTAAATATTAAAATAACTATGGCATCTTTCCAAGCATCTGGGATTTTGCCTGTTGTTAGACATTTATTGAGTAGTATTTTCAATGCTTTTATCAATTCTTCGCTACCTGCTCGTAGCATTTCTGCTGTGATCAAATCGTTGCCAGGAGATTTTTAGTTCTCATTTATTTTATTACATCTTATCTCTTCGGAGGTTATTTTGAACCTATATTTTAGTATATGTTGATATGGTGCATCTGGTTTGTCTACCACCGAGGTGTATAAATACTGATAAAATTGTCTTACTTCTATTTGGTCTTTATTTGTTATAATTTCATTGTTCTTATTTTTTAATTTGTGTATGTAACTTCTTCCTCTAGATTTTTATGATCTTAAGGCTTTCATGTTCATATTGTTTTCTATTGCGTTTTGAATAACTTTTGTATTGTAGTTTCTTACGTCCTTTGTGATTTCTTTTTGGATTGTTTTATTAAGACTTTTATATTCATCTGTCTTCCCTTATAGTGTTCTCCTGAGTTCTATAAGTTTTATTGTATCTTCACTAATTTTGCTGTTTCTTTATTTTATCCTTTGAACATACCTTTTTAGTTGATGTATGTATAGCCTTCCATTTCATTTCTATTCGTTTTTGTTTTCAAACTCGACATGATTTCATTTCCTATGGGAGATTTTAGGCTATTAAAAAACGCCACGCTTCCTAAATTCGTGTTGGCCAGTGAATAGTAGTTTACCTAACCTAGACTGTGGGTGCTATCGTTGACTCTTTGAGGAGCTCTTCTGCTACAATCCCTTTATCAGCCCTATTCTGGAACTTATTTATTATAGGAGCCATTAAGATCATAATTTAATGGTCGCCTCTCATTTAGTTTGGCCTGTCTGCCGACACAGTTACCGAGATATGGCCGCTTGTAAAAGCTTCTTGGAGCCATAAATGAGAGTGAGAGCCTACCCGGAGACCAATATTCCAGGACGACCCGAAGGTCCGGCAGCCCTGGATATAGAGGTGCTACTCCTACACAGATCCCCATACATCCCGAAAGGCCTTTACCTGATGTATTTTCAATCATACGTAGGTATCTATATGCAAACACTTTGATAATAAGGCTAAGTTATCTTGCCAAGTACAAAATGAATGGGCCATAAGTACGTGATTAACATAATTGCATCTTTATAACGCTTATGAACGTATATATTAATCGAAATTGCCTTTCAATAAAGTACTTATAGGAGTAGGTTATTTCCTGTGAACGGTTATTTATTTTTTTTTTATGATTGTGGACCTGAACAGGCTAAATTAGGCCTATCGCGCTAAAGCACTCAGGAACACTTAGGAGGATGGATAGAGGGATAATGAATTGCCAATAGATGCCTATGAACAGCTACCTTAAATTTTCTCATATCATAAGTGAGAGGAAAACAGGAACTAGGGAGATCATTCCAGAGTTTAGAAGCCGTATAGAAAAATGTGGATTGCGCCCGTTTGGTACGACAAGTGGAGATTTGTACTGCATACTGATGATGTGTATGAGCGAACCGAGTGTTTCTCGCAAAGATAGCCCAAGATGGTATCAAAGAATATAATTCAGCCGCACAATAGCCGTTGTAATAACGATAATACAAAGAAAGAACTGAAACCATCCTTCTATGTTCAAGGGACTGTATGTGAGAAATTAAGGACGGCCCATTTATAAACCTAATCGCTCTCTTTTGAATACGATCAACGATATCGAGAGCGTATTGGGGAGCACTATCCCAAAGGTGAGAATTATATTCCAGATGAGGCCGAATTTGGGCCTTATACAGCAGAAGGAGTTGTCGAGAGGTAAAGTACTGGTTAGATCTGTACAAAAAGCCTGTTTTACGAGCAACTGTTTTGGTAGCTGACAGAAGATGGTCAACCGATGAGAGATTTGAAGATACAGTCATACCCAACAGAGTAAAGAAAGTACTTTATAATGCGAAAATATTTTACCTAACTGCAGGTGTATTATTGTCAATAAGGTAATTAGAATATAATTAGAATAATAATTACAGTGAATGATGGAAATTCGGATGACAGTGAAGTTAAAGATGCGAAGATGATGAATAACTGTATACCTATTCTAAATTAAGAATTATTTTTTTGTTTATCTGCGGATGATTGGAAATAATACATTAGACAAAAAGCCTTGCAGCTTTCCATAATAATCACATTTATAAATGTATATAAATAAATTGCATGTAGTACCTCCACAGGAAATTTCATATAAATAACCTACTCCTATAACTAATTCTTTTAAGAACAATTTCGATTGGTAAATACGTTCATAAGCGTCAGAAAGACGCAATTATGTTAATCACGTACTTATCGCCCATTTATTTTGTACTTGTCAAGAAAACTTACCCTTTATTATCAAATGAAGGTGTTTGCATATAGGTACCTACGTACGGACTGAGGCAGAAAAAACGTTAACATAGAAAAAATGGTATAACTTTGAAACCGCTGCGTCAATTTTAAAAAAGTCACACTTTTGGATACGATATTTATTACCGAATAATCAACACTTGGCATTACTTTAATCAGACTTGAGATTTTCTAGTATGCCCAACATATTGGATTTTATGGTGTTATTCGAGACTTTTTTGGTCACCGCAATCCACATTTTCCTGAAATTTTCAGTTATTTTTGCTTCTTTGTTTGTTACCTTCAATTTCTTTGTGACCAAAGCCCAGTAGCGTTCGATAGGCCGGAGTTCTGGGTAATTTGGTGAGTTAGCCTCCTTAGACACCAAAACGATGTTACAACTTCATGGTCGCCTTACAATAGTGACAAGAGGCTAAATCCGGCCAAAAGAAAGTAGAGACCTTGTGTGTCACAGAAAAGGCAACAATCTCTTTTGGAGACATTCCTTAATATAAATTTCAGAATTTATAGATCCGAATATCACAAAAGATTTGCTTCTCTCTCCACAGCTGTAGATCGCCTGCCAAACAAGACACGTATTGGGGAACTTTGTCTTCTTTTTGGAATTCTTTGGGTACGTTTCCTCCTCCAAGAGAAACATAAAACTCTAGCCAGGTAGTTAGGGAAAATTGCAGAGAACTTATGTGTCATCGTCCATTACGCAACAATCTTTGTTTGAAACAAATAGATCTCAACTTTTTAGCTCGTTTTTTGCCTCTGTGTTATTCTCTACATTTCTGTCTAGAATTTTTTGAGAATCAATTTATGCACTTCCAACATTTTTGCAATTGTAAATTCATTTCTTGGTACAGAAACAAAAATTTAATGACATAATCTACTATTGCAAAGCCTACTGCATTACATTTTATTGTAAAAAAGAACTGGTGTAAATACGTCCTAAAAAGTAGATGCTTGAAGAAGAAGCCGCCGATGTCGCCTTAAACTACAGCAATGAACTTCGGTTAGAAATATCCGCTTCCATGGATAGAGTGAATCAGGAGAGTTCAACAAGATTTGAACAACTGCATGAGGTTGCTAACAAGTTTAGTTTTGGTTCTCCAAAGCAACTCTTAGACGATCGAATCGACATTGATCTTCACAACGCTTCTGATGACGGCATCGACAAGGATGAATGTTTACTCGAGAGAAAGCGGCTAATGAATTTTGTCGCAGTATCTTCAACCTTGAGGATGAAGGGCCTTTGGAATTACTTGCCTTCATTCAGAAACATCAGCATTCCGATTCAGTACCCAACATTGTCATCTTATTGCGTGTGTTCCTTACTCTAAGAGTTAGCATAGCTACCTGTGAAAGGAGTTTCTTCAAACTCAAATTAATCAAAAACTCTCTCAGGTCAACTATGAGCAACTTGAGATTGAACAACCTCGCAATTATGTCAATGGGACATTAATGACTTCGCTAGCCAAAAAGCTCATAAAGTGAATTTGTAATTTTAAATATTTTAAAATTTATTGCTATCTTTGTTAAATGTGGATAAAGTCGATAATAATAATAAAACATGTAATATTTTACTCGGATTTGTTTGTTTTTTATCAATTTCGGAGGGGGGATATCAAAAACTTCATCGCACCGGACAGCACTTACCCTGGGTACGCCACTGAACAACACTGTACCAATTTAGTGTATTTACCATTCTTAGACTGGATATTCTGTATAGTCACTCGTGAATGCGACAAACGCGATATAATAAATGGCAATTTATTAAGTTTACCATGATGTGTGCGATGTTATGTTAAACAACATCTATAATACACAGAGTTAGGACAAAATAAATGCAATATAAACACTAGGAAAAATAATGAAAACAATCAAAAGGTGAAGTTCTAAATGAAATGGTAAATTTACGAATAATTAGTAGCTTTAATCAAAATATTTTTCTACTTTTTAAAATAACTGTTATGTAGATTTTGCTACAACGTTTGCTTTTAATGAAAGCTTTTATTAAAACTCAGAGTGCTGCAAAAATTTTTACTTGCATGTGACTAACTCGTGTCAAACAAGTATTCGAAATGCTTTTAGAATGTGCTAAACTAAATTAATTGTGACGCTGGAAATTTTATAAAACAGAAATTGTATGAGTGAATTTTACACCCTCAAACAATTAATTTAATTGTAATAATACATTTCTTTGTAAAAGTGTACTAAAATCTCATGAAAACTAAATCATTTCGTTTTAATGTACCTAATAAGGGTTGTTTTTCGAAACTTATTCATGTTTTTCTTAAATGTAACATTTTTTACTGGCAACGCCCTACTTAACATAACAAAACTACAAAATCTACTGTAACATTACAGTATTATGTACTAGATTTCGCACTTGATAATTTTTGTTCATCTGTCACGCTCGACTGACGTCACATTGTGTATGGTGTATTACAATTGCTTAAGCTGGTTAAATTATAATGTTGTCATTTGCGTATTTTAATTTACTTTTATTTGCTAGATTTTGAGCACTATGGGTGGTTTTATTAGTATTTTTCGTTACACTTATTTTGTGATTTGCCTTTATTTTCATTGAAACTATGAATTTGAAATTTTGCGTTAAATATTTTTGCTTTGTGATTGTTACTAAAGTTCAATCTCTGTATAAATCCGATAATCATACTCTTGTTTCTATCCACTAAGCAGAACGTAAGTTTTTATATCACCACTGAGGGAAACATTACAGTCGTTAGTGTTCCAAAGTTCCGCACTTCTCCAGCGGTAAGAGTTCCATAAGTTAATCTGGAGGGCTGCTTCATCTTTTTGTTTCCTTTCTTTTTGAATTTCCTAGTACAATCAGTGTCAATTTTTCTACCATAACAATAACTCTAGTTCAAACATAAGTAAGTAACTTCTCTTTGATGTTCCTTCTTCTAAGTTCCGAATCGGTAATTTACAGGTGGCACTCCAGATGTGCAAGCAGTATTACAGTGACAGATGAACTTCACTTTTCTAAGAGGCCAAAGTTGTTAGTTTTAAATAATATTCTGAGCTTGCTTGAAGTAGGCGTTTGACCTATGTGGTTGTGCTAAGATACATTATTTTGTATTGCAACTACTAGAACTATCTGGTGTGGAACAACACACTACCTTCCAACCTACAAAATGGAAATTAAAAGAAATGAAATAGTATTAATAACAATTTTTTTAGGATAATTATGCAACCTCTTTTATAATAAGTTCATTACGAAAATAGGCAACATTGTAAAAACAAAAAGAATAATCTACGTCAAACAGACGTTTAAAACTTCATGTCAGTTATAGGTTAGACATCTAGATACTAACTTTAAAAAAATACCAAAGCCGCCTGCTTCAATAAAAATATCAGTAATACAGTTTAAGCATTTTCAATCACGTTTATTTAATTTTCACACCTATTACGCTTTATGTTAAGGAACTTATGCGTCGTATCAAAAAATTGCATAAAACATGGTTAATTTATATAATTAAGGTCTATATATTGGTATTTTTATATCTTTCAAATATACAACTGTTTCAGAAATATGTGGTAAAAATCAAAAACAGCTCTTAATAAACCTCTCACTCCACCGCTGAATTTCTTCCAAAACCTAATTAACTTCAGGAGAAATAAAAACAAGCTTGAATACAAAATTTTAAGTATGTACTTGTCTTCGTTCTTAAGTTATCGTGTATGTTAACATACATCCACACACACACATACATCATGGCGGATCTTGGCGAAACTTGGCCAACCGTTAATAACTGAATCTAGCGATGGTGAAAAGAAAAGGCGATTGCATAAGGTAAAGGAAGTAAAAAGGAGAGACAAACTACTACTAGCGTAATCCAGAAATACAACGGTCGGGTTATGCACGTTAACCTTCTTTGAAAATACTGCAGCTTTATGCAGTTTACATACTTACTTCGTCCCCATTTTTTAGACAGAATTGCTTGCAAGAGGGTTTCTTCCTTAGAAAATAAAAATTTTGACGTGATTTGGTTTAAAATTCTGGTCCTAATTTTGTGAAATTCTACTGTTGCATTTATAGGTCTCCTAATGACAGTAACTTTCAAGACTTCTTCGATTACCTTAGTATGAAAGTTGACTATCTCCTGTCTCAGTTTCCATCTTGCGATATCTCAATTGTAGGCGATTTCAATGTTCATAACTCTACTTGGCTTAAGTTTTCATCTACTACAAATCCCGCTGGTCATAGTGCAGAAACATTTGCTATTTCATGTGATCTCACACAAATGATTTCTGAACCCACAATAATCCCTGATAACCCCAACTATACTCTACATCTTCTAGATCTCTTTCTTACATCTAACCCTGTTGTTTATAAAACTTCCGTTCTTTCGCCTTTAGGTCTTTCCAACCATTGTCTAATACAAATCATTTCTACTGTACCTAATTCCACTGTTGTTCGCAAAACCGATAGAACCTTACGGGATTTCTTTGCAACCTTTCCATGGCGTGAATATTGTTTTAAGTCATCCTCTTCTTCGGACTTCTCTCTTTCAGTATCTGAAGTCATCCTCATGGGAATGGAGTTATACATTCCCAAAAAACAGTACCGTATAGGTCATTCACGTTCCCAACCCTGGTTCAATAAGGCTTGTGCTGATGCAATATCTTTAAAAAATAAATATTACATTAAACAGAAATCTAAGAAATCGGTCGAAAGTCATGTAGAATACGCTTGTCCTAGAAATATCTGCGAAAGTGTCATCACTCAAACTAAAAAGTTGTTCGAACAACGAAAATGCAATGAACTAGCTACATCTCCTTTAGGCAGTCGTAAATTTTGGTGTTTAGCTAAAGCCATTAGTAAAAGCTTTGGAACATCTTCATTTCCCCCCCTGACATCTATTGACGGATCGGTAGTTGCTGATTCTGCAGACAAAGCCAATGCTTTGGGGATTTGTTCGCATCAAACTCGTGTCTCAATGATTCTAGAAAAGATGTGCCCCTAGTCAACTCTTCTTCATACGCTATGAAACCGATTCATTTTCGGTACAAGCTCTTGGAATCGATCATCAGTAGGCTTGATCTCAATAAGACGACTAGCCCAGACGGTATCCCAGCTATTGTCTTAAACAAATGTTTCCCCGAACTAGTACCAGTCCTATCTAAGCTCTATACGATCTCCATGTCTTCTGGGGAATTTACTTCATCATGGAAGTTAGCAATGTTCAACCTATTCCCAAAAAAGGCGATAAGACCGATCCCTCAAACTACCGACCAATTGCCATCACTTCCATTTGGTCTAAAATCATGGAAATAGCCATCAATAAGCAACTACTCACGTTCCTTGAAACTAACAAGCTCCTTAACCGCCACCAATATGGGTTTAGGCAAAGTCGTTCAACAGGTGATCTTCTTTCGTATGTGACCCAAGTTTGGAACAATACAATAGAGTAGTCCGGTGAAACAGTTGTAGTCGCTTTAGATATCTCAAAGGCATTTGACCAAGTTTGGCATAAGTATTTACTTGCCAAACTCACCTCGTTTGGGTTAAATGATACGCTCATCAACTGGGTCTCTAGTTTCCTTGATAAAAGACGAATACGTGTCGTAGTTGATGGATTTTTTCAAAAGAAGTTAGTATTAACGCGGGCGTACCACAGGGATCCGTTATAGCGCCTACACTTTTTCTGCTGTACATAAATGACCTTATTTCTTCAACAACTAACTCCATCCATTGCTTTTCTGACGATATCACTCTTCACTGTAGTTCATCTCAGTCTACTCACAGTGATAATCCACCTTCTATGTCAAATCAAGAAATAAAGCTGAAATGGCAAATTCAATCAACAAAGACATTCAACGTATTCTCAAATGGGGAAGCAATAATCTAGTTATATTAATTCTAACAAAACTCAGTGTTTGCCTTGTGTCCGCCAAAAAACATCGATCATTTCCTGTTGTAAGTATGAATGGCTCATTTCTTAAGTTTTCAGACTCTATTACTCTGTTGGGCATGACTGTATCTTCAAATCTCTCATAGGTTGACCATCTTCTGTCAGCTACAAAACAGCTGCTCGTAAAAGGCTTTTTGTACAGATCTAAGCATTACTTTACCTCACGACAACTCCTTCTGCTGTATAAAACCCAAATTCGACCTCATTTGGAATATAATTCTCACCTCTGGGTTAGTGATCTCCAATACGCTTTTGATATCGTTGACGCGTCCTTAACTTCTACACATTTTTCTACAGGGCTTCTAAACTCTGGAATGATCTCCCTAGTTCCTGCTTTCCTCTCACTTATGATATGAGAAAATTTAAGGTAGCTGTTCATAGGCATCTGTTGGCAATTCATTATCCCTCTATCCATCCTACTGAGTTTTCCTGAGTGCTTTAGCACGATAGGCCAAATTTAGCCTGTTCAGGTCCACAATCATAAAAAAAGTACACACTCACACACTCACTCACTCACTCACTCACTCACTCATGCACACGCACACCCACATGCACATGCTCACTCACTCACCCATTCACTCACTCACGCACGCACGGGCCCAGTAAACCTCTCCTACCGTCGTCTACTTTAAATGAATATCCAATGAAATGTAAGAGACGTCTTAAACTTGATCTACTGAAATTGAAAACTTGACTACTGTTTAATTATTTTTATAACGGTGCCAGCATAAAATGTATACTTACAAAAAAATGTATAGCACTAGACATGTCTTGCATGGTTGTATTTAGATTTTGAATCAGTTTCATAAATTTTTCTCTGTATAGCATCCTTCACATAGGCACCAACTTTAGTGGACTTAGATTTCGTGTTTTCTCCGCTTAGCTAGCGACAGTGGCAGTTTATTTTGTTTTTGGGCTTCTCTAACCCTTTTTTTAGCGCACTCACTGGATTTATACTAACTCCACATGACATGCGCTAAAGGTAATCCTTCCAAGTATCATATTTTACACAATAATGTACTACATACCTGCATAACAGACACAAATGGAAGTGCTCCCTGATTGTCACGTTCCCGCTCAAAATAATTAAGCACGTTCACAACTACGAGTTGCGCTTGAGATTTAAGGTGCTTATTACGTGCATATCTAAAATTTTGTAAATGTTGCATAAATTATGTAAAAATGTTACCAAATTACCGATAATTCACTGTATAAGTTGTAGATAGTTTTGAAATAACCTGTTTTTTCTAAAAAGTAAAGCAGAAACGCATAAACAATAATTTAAAAAAATGACAGGGGTGACAGATGCTTCTTTTTAATCACGACACACGTTTTAGTGCGCTAATTTGAATTGTACAGCAGATTTATGTTTTTATGACCATCCTTCTCTAATACATGTAGTTGAGAGAGATATATAAGAACATGTAATTTCATTATAGAGTTTTACATACCCAACTTTATTTGAATCAAACTTTATACGCAAAGTGGCGTTCGATATCGTCTGGAGTACATTAAGTTTGCCACGAGTCTCGCCTTTACCTTTTCGTTTTGCACTAATCCTATCCATACACTTTTAGCCACTGTTAGTAAATTCTTGAAACAGTTCAATAAGTTTGTTATTAGAATTAAAAATAAATTTAATTATAATAAAAAATTCAGAATTTGCAACATGCGAATACAGACTTCGAAATTAATCTGAAGCAGGTGAGCCCAAGGTAATCGTACACAAGGCTTTTAGTTTAATAAAAAAACGTTATTTTTAATTTCATCGTTTGCATTAGATGTAATACTAAAATACCGAATTAAATTTGAGCATCGTAACTGTAACTTAAATCATCATAATTAGGTTATTCTATCCAGCCATATCTCACAGTACAGTTATCGTGCGTCCATTATAAATAAAGAGTTAGTATGGATAATGCTAAAATAATGCACTCACGTACGATATTCAAAAAAATGATATCATAACACTCATAACATATTCTGGGACCAGGCCTTTTATAAAAGCAGTAAATATAAACGCAAACAGACAACTTTTTATGGCGCCCTAGTTAGGGTGAATTACGGGAACGCCACGCAATAATATATAAACACAAAACCTCGAATAAAATATGAGTGATAGGTACAAAATAGATTTGTTTCGTTCTAGTCTTAATTTAGAACAGAGCGTACTTAAGGTATATCCATCATCTGACAAAATTTCTTCATTACTTTACTTGAACATAACTCTGGGAGGATTGTGTAAACTAATGTAAGCACTATTTTACATAACTCTGAAACTGTAATCGCTAAAATGAATGTTTCAAAAACGGATTAGCGGTTATGTTAATACTGTTCGAGATAATATATCTTTGTGATTCTAATACATGGCACTGGGGTTACAAGGTAGGTATTAAGTGTTTCTGATAGCGAGCGATAAACTAAAAAGAACGCTTTATGTTATATACGTTTTAAATTGAGGTACTTCTACCAAAAAGGGATATAAATAGGGGTTAGACATGTTCAGTGTGGCATGGAAAACATCCACGTAAAAGCGAAAGGCAGTGAATGTGAATGTTTTACGTTCATACAGAATTACACATTAATTGCGTCATTAAAAGGAAAGTGTTAATTTATATAAACGAATATGTAGTAGTGATTAATAGAGGAAGACTTTAATGTGATTTCAATCATGAATGTTAAAATAAGTAGTTAACAATTATGGTATTTTTGCGTTATCTACGTCGTTATCTAATTAAAGGAGGAGTGGGTTAGTTTCTTACTGTAACCTTATATTTTGGTGGGGATTAATCTGCAGAGTTAAGAAGTAGAGGGGTTAATGTTATGTTCTTTGAAAAGAAACTGTATTCAACTGTATTTGACATTATTTTTTAAAACCTAAGTATCAAGAGATGTAGTAATCTTTGGTAGTGGTGGAGTTGCGGAAGTATGAGGGGTAGATTTCTTTGTTAGTCGCTATAACTCAAAAACTTGAATAACTATTGCACTCAATATTTAAGTGTTTATGGTATAAATAACATTTACAAATGTGCATAATGCAACTTTCGAGAAATGAACATAAAAAAGCAATGCGTCTAATGTTATATGACCGTACGTCACCACATCATTATGTGGTATTTTTTATTGAGTATTCACAAATATATAAATTAAAGGAATGAAATAAAAAATATCTACTCTGATATTAAGTGATCATATTTAAATACGTTTTAATAGGATCACTTAAACTCAGGTAGTAAATCCTTTGTTAATAATAGCGTTCATATATAGAGGTATAACGGGTAGAGTGATGAGACTATAAAGGATCGCAGTTCAAATTTGGAGTATAGAACACATCTTTTCATTTCAATCTACGTTTGTAATTAAGTAAACCCAATGACTGCTCATATTTCATTTCTCTGTTTTTAAACAATTTATTTACGTTGAGAAAGTTTTCAAGTCAGCTGACTTAAATTCGTATCGTATCCTTCTCTTGTGCAGAGTGTTTTATTCTCAACGTATTTTTAGGTTATCTCGGTTATCAGTAGAAGGATTCCGCAGCGCATAGCTACGAAGAATCTCTGGGTGGGCCCACTGAGAATTCGGCGTCCGCGTCTCTCTCTCTAGGCATCGGCGTCTGAATTTGTAACACTTCGTACAAACGCCGAAGGGTATCGGTCATTTTCGTCGGTCACTTCTGTCGGGCATTTTCGTTTTGACGGTCATCTTTTTTTTGTCGGTCATTTTGAAATCAAATCAATTAATTAAAACAAATCGATTTTTTAAATATAAAAGTTTACCTCGAGTAGGATTTGAACCTATATGTACTTTGACCAGATCAATTAGTCAAATCAATCAAGTCAATTAACCAGTCAATTAATCAAATCAATTAATCAGGTCAATTAATGAAATCAATTAATTAAGTCAATTAATCAACACGGCATTTTTTGTGGTCATTTCATGTGTGTTGCTTTGGCAGCCATTTTGAAATCAATTAATCAAATCAATTAATCAAACCAATTAATCAAATCAATTAATCAAATCAATTAATCAAATCAGTTATCCAAATCAATTAATCAAATCAGTCAATCAGATCAATCTCAATCAAATCAATAAATCAAATCAATCTCAATCAAACCAATTTCAATCAAATCAAATCAATCTCAATCAAATCAATCTCAATCAAACCAATCTCAATCAATTCAATGAATTAAAGCCGTCTCAATCTCAATCCAAAACATGCACTAACAACTCTTCATAACCTTTATGTAACGATTCTCCCGCTATATATACAATAACTCCTATGCGCGACCGCTTGCTTTGTAGATAAGACTAATCGACGTTCAGAGTTGGTAGTCTCCCTAAACATGAAGACATCGGCGTGGGAGAACAGTCAATCATCCGCAAATCAAATAACCTCTCCCAAAACGACCTTAGGTTCAAGTCTAAGATGTTGTTATTATTCGATTTAATACTCAACAAAAATAAGATGAAAGTCTAAGATGTTGATTTGAAGTCAGCTTCCGCTAACCTTATCGATTTAATACAAAAACCAAAAAACTAGATGCAAGTCTAAGATGTTGATTTTAAAGCAGCTTCTGCCAACCTTGAAGATGTTTTGATAGACGTTGATTTCAGTTCAGCATCTTAAATTTGTTTCTATATTACTTGGTGATTTAATATTGAGCTATAATTAAAAATCTGTTTATTAATTTGATTAAGAGACACAAGATTTAAATCTCTAAGATGGTGATTTGAAACTAGCATCGAGTCCATGTCGTAAGATAGCAATAGGACTCCGTGTTTTATTTTACCATTGTTCATCCTCAGCATTACGCAACCATAATAATAATAATAATTACATAACACTTTAGATGTACGGATTAAGGTGTAACACGTGTGTGTGTGTGTGTGTGTGTGTGTGTGTGTGTGTGTGAGCGTGTGAGCGTGTGTGCGTGTGAGCGCGCGCGGTGTACGTGTGTGTGTGTGAGCGTGTGAGCGGCGGTGTGTGTGCGTGATGTGTGGTGTGGTGTGTGTGGTGCGTGTGTGTGTGTGTGTGTGGTGCGTGCGTCGCGTGCGTCGGTGCGCGTGCGAGCGTGCGGTGCGAGTGCGAGTGCGACGTGCGTGGTGTGTCTGTGTGTTGAACGTGTGAAGGTTTACAACAGGTTTAGACCGGTTGGCCAAGATGAGGTGGTGGTGATAATATTAAAAATCTGTACAAGTACAAGGGTAAGTAAATCAAAAACGACCAGTGTTGTTGTTGATAATCGTATCGAAAGAACGCCTTGACATGTGGACACGAACGTGTATAACAGCTGGTTTTTGTTGCTTATAGTCATGGTACATTCACTTTTTGCGTTTTCTTTGTAAATGACACAACATAAAGTACTTAACGGTTTTCCTCAATTCTTAATATAAAGTAATTATTTTCTAGATATCCCAGTTATGTAACCACAATAACAACCTCTCACTATTCAAATACTTGTAATGTGTTCAAAAACCCACTAATTAGGCAATTATATAAAAGGTAAACAGACCTTGAAAATACAATTATGATGTATACGTTCTTTTTTGACCCAAAAAAATTCCGGTAATTAGATTGAGGTTATAAAAACAACGTACTTGCATGAAAAGGTACGGATTATATACGGTGAACGTGCAAGTACGAATCGTAATAACATTTTTATTTATAGAAGTAACCTTTAACATATGGAAATGAAAGTCAACTTGTTTATTTGCCCCCCAGGTATCTTCAATAACGGCTTTGTGCAAAAATCAACTTTCAATTCCAAAATACCGTTTTGGTTTAACTTACTGCTTGCAAAAACCAACTTTTAATTCAAAAATACCGGATTGATTTAATTTACAGTTTGCAAAAACCAACTTTCAATTAAAAAATACTGGTTTGATTTAAGTTGCAGCTTTAAGTTGCAGCTTGCAGAAACCATCCAATTCAAAAATACTGCTTTGATTTAACTTACAGCTTGCAAACACCAATTTTAATTTTCAAGGATGCTGGCTTGATTTAAGTTACAGCTTGCAAAACCTACTTTCAATTCAAAAAAACTGGTTTAATTTAAGTTACGTCTTGTAAAAACCAACCTTCATTTCACAAATACCGCTTTGTTTTAACTTACAGCTTGCAAAAAAAACAACTTCTAATTCAAACATACCGGATTGATTTAATTTACAGTTTGCAAAAACCAATTTTCAATTAAAAAATACTGATTTGATTTAAGTTGCAGCTTGCTAAATCCAACCTTCAATTCAAAAGTACTGCTTTGATTTAACTTACAGCTTGCAAAAACTAACTTTCAATACAAAAATAGCGGTTTGATTTAACTTAAAGCTTGTAAAAACCAACTTTCAATTTAAAAATACCGGTTTGATTTAACTTACAGCTTGCAAAAACCAGCTTTCAATTCTAAAAACGCTGATTTGATTTAACTTACAGTTTGCATAAACTAAGTTGGACAACGTGCAAGGAAACCCTGTATTGTCATATATAGTTGAATTTGGCTCTTAATTCTCTATTTGAATACTGCATAATATACAGGGCGTTGTATTTAAATAAAACAGAAATTTTACAATTATCTACAGTTGATGCTCTTGACTGTTCAATGAGTGGCGTTGTGACCAAAAGGCATGATCAGGTAAGGAAGGCATAATAGATATAATGAATACAGCTTGAGGAAATTACACAACGGAATCAAATATTGATGACCCAATTAGTGTAGACTAACAATAAATTAAACATTCCGGCTCTTCCGGCCAGAGTAGTTAGAAAAATTAAATAACAAAAAACACTCAAATGTTCAAGGGAACACAGTAAAACGATATTTAAAAAAAACAAAAAGCAGTCTTTTCTATACTCCAGAAAAAATTAGAACATCTACCAAACTCACACCTTATTACGGGGGTTAGAGCAGTTCTGAAGTCAAGTATGATTTTTTTTAGTTTATGAGGAGGAAGTATAAGAATAATGCAAACACTTAACCTAACGTACACAAATAAAACTGCAATAAATTAGGCGGTGACTACTATAGCTGTTGCATAGAAAAGTGTAAATCATACGCTGTGACGTCAGGATCGTGTTCAAATGTTTTGTGACCACTCTGCGTATTTGCACGATTTAGGACCTTTAGACTATAACTTATTTCTTAAATTGAAAACAGTTGAAAACAAATTACAAATGACGATGTGATATGCATTGTAAAGTACTGGTTTTCAGAATATAGTAGTACGTATATTAACTTTAAGATCGTTTTAAGAACTGTTATGTAACACTTAGTTGCTGTGGAATGCGAAACATTCTTAAAGGATAGCTGATGTGAACATACTCATGCTTGAGTGGCAGGTGCCGGATACATCAATGTACGATTTTGTGCTTGGTATCTGAAAGAAACTGTGAATGTTATTTTTATTGTCACGATTCGAATTATCGTCTTGTAGAACTTATTTCCCAATAGAACGCTTTAGTGGTGATCACCGTGCTTTGTATGTAAAGGTATTCTACGAAAATACCTATTGTTACGTACAAGCGTTTAGAAACCACTACAAATTTGCGGTATGCTCATCAAGGTCCATCTGCTAATTTTAATAAGCAATGGATTCGCAAATTGGAAGATAATGCTTTTGGAATTTTAGAAAAAGGTCTACATTACCCTCCTTATAAGATCCAGTTGGTTCAAGCGAATGATGATCACCGTAGCCGTCTTAATTTTGCTACTTTGATGCAGCAATTTAATGATTTTGATAATATTCTTTTTAGTGATGAAGCATATTTCCATTTAGATGGGTACGAGAGCAAACAGAATTATGGATACTGGATTGTGGCAAACCCAAGAGAAAAACATGTAGTCGCTTTGTAACTGTATTGATCAGCAATGTCTTCTTGAGAATAATCGAGGACAAACTGTAACAGTGAATTTTATGAAGAGTTGTCGAATCTATTTCATATTGTTAAGTGGTATAAGTTGATGGGAATACTTACAATAAGGAAAATAACTATTATTTGTTCACAACCATTCTATTCTAGTAAAAAGGATTTCACTAAATATCGATACCAATAACGTCAATCAGATCTTAATTTTTTAACTTTGATCAAAATTTGAAAAACAAATCAAAAGGTTTATTTCAGTTTTTTGAAAAAAAAAGGTTCTAGAGACGATTGGTATCTCTCAAAATTTCGAATTTTTTTAAATACGTAAAAGGCAACAAAAAACGTTTCAATCAAAAGCTTTCCAAAAATTTGTGCGTTAATAATTTCAAGGGCATGAATTTATACCACATTTCAGATGCACGCTATTAACAAATAAGTTATAATTTCAAAATTAACGACAAATAATCGATAAAATCAGGGCCACGTGACAACATTCTAGCACTTCTCTAAATCATTTATTGCATGGCAATAAATTGTCGTAAGTTGATTAAATGCCTTTGTCGTTGACTACAACTTTTATTACCATGCATAACTTACAATTCAGTGTTTATTTACTGCTTCGATCATACTACTGAAGTAGTTGGAATTAGTATACGATATTATTATTGTTTATTGGGGGATTTTATACGATAAGTAACTGTTTTTTATTTTCTTATTAATGTATAATCAGAATTAAGTGTAACTTAATTTTGACTTTAATTTCATGAGTCCAAAGTTACTTAACTACCATGATTTGAAACTAGATGTTTGGCTTTTATAGCAGAAACTATTTACGTTTTTTAATATTATTTAATGTATCTGTTTACTTATCATAGCTTTTATTTTGATAAATTCAATTTTGCATTTATAGTTATTTTTAATCTACTTGGTTATATTATTAGTTATTTATTTTATTTTATTTTCGATATGCCTTGAGCGTACTAATGTCTGCAAAAAAAATTAACCACTGTTGTATTTGGAGCACCTTTTTGTGATAGACCCTGCTCTCTTTGTCACTAGCTCGAAATAACTTGTCTATGCTTTATCTTATCTACAGTGTTCCGTTACCTGTAAATTTCCCTTAATTTCGTTTTTTTTTATTTTTCGATTGCTGAAATATAGAGTTGAAGCAAGAACGTATTAAATACATAATTAAAATAAGTAGGACCATCACATTGAAATGATAAAGTATTTTTAGTAATTAAAAAAAAGATGACAAAAATCAAATATCTGAATTAGTTTGAGCCGATAATTGTTTTTAGTTATGAACAATTTAATAACTAACATGACATAAAGCCATAAAGTAAGTAATCTCATTGCATTACCATCAATCATAATGTATGGTTCAGCACTCTACACGCAATTAGCTATAGCATGATTTGCCGACACCGACTTCAACTTCATTCAATTTTTAATAATCACGGTACTCTCCTTGTTTACACATAAAACCAATAAATTATGTAATAACGGTCTATTTTTATTTCATAATATTTTAACAAATTTTCTCAACGATATTAGAAAATTGAGGGAATGAGTGATTCAAATAAACTGTATACATTACGGTTATAAAGCAGATAAACTATAATTTATGGTGCGATGCATGTATATTGAAAAAAGTGTAGGCAAATTGGAAATTGACATGCTAATGAAATGTGGTTGTTTATTTCATTATGGACTGATGGACTTTCACTTGATGAGAAAATCTAATTATCTTGTATTTTTATTAACGTCACTTAATTTACCTTGGTTGTATAAATTTGATGTACTTGTTTGCGTAATTATAAAGAATCTGTATTACGTTTACCTGTTATTCAACACCAGACATAAATTTAAATAAATGTTGCACTTTATAGGCTTGTAACTGTATAATCTTGTTGATAATAGATTCTTCAATTATTTGGTTGTATAGAATTTTATGGCCGTATTTGGCGAAATTGAGCACTCCGCAATCTATATAATATATATATATATATATATATATATATATATATATATATATATATATATATATATATACGGCTGAAAATATTTAGATGAAATTTTGTAAATGTATATTGTTTGGTCAAACTTAAAAGATAGAATAGTTTTTATCTTGATAAGTTTTATCAAATTTAAAGATTTTGAGAGGGAGAGGGAGAGGAGAGGAGAGGGAGAGGGAGAGGGGAGAGGAGAGGAGAGGGGTGGGAGAGGAGAGGGAGAGGGAGAGGAGAGGAGAGGAGAGAGGAGAGAGGGAGAGGGAGAGGGAGAGGAGAGGAGAGGGAGAGGGAGAGGAGAGGGAGAGGGAGAGGAGAGGAGAGGGAGAGGAGAGGGAGAGGAGAGGAGAGGGAGAGGAGAGGGAGAGGGAGAGGAGAGGGAGAGGAGAGGGAGGAGGGAGAGGGAGAGGGAGAGGGAGTGGGAGAGGGAGAGGGAGAGGGAGGGGTAGAATAAGGTTAAAGAATACAAATTTAAAACGAAGTAACTTTATCGCAAAATAATAATACAAATTTTAAATCACTGCTAATTAACGAAACAAAATCAATTTTCACATAATAATAATTAAAAAGAAATTTTGAAAGTATTTTATTTAAGGTTGTACCTGTAATTGTGGTTGGTAATGATGTATTCATAATAGCGGATAGTGGCAGTAGCACCAATATAACTTGTATGCTCTTTAGTTGATTTCAGGAGCACGTTCCGAAACTACAATAACTCTAATTTAATGTTTTAAAATCTGTTCTTAGAATTAAATAGCAGTTTGCATAAACCAAAATCAAAAGTTAGTATTCAACTCCATCGCATTATTACCATTGCCTTTTCAATAAAAGTCGGTACTTACCCAATTATACTAAATTTAAGTCTATTATATTAATATAGCTCGACCATAAGGTTGAATCTATTGAATTTATTAGAAGGCTAACAGTTCAAATACCACATTCACAAGAAACATTTAAAAAAATTACGGCAGCTTATGAAAGTATAGTTGAGTTTGGTGGAATCTCTTTTAATTTATTATTTATAATACAGAGTGTTCCTCGACCATATTCTCTGGCGGTCATTACGATCAAAAAATGTTATATGACCTATACGTGAATTCCTCTTTGTTTCCTAGATATCGACGGAATTTAAATTAAAAAAAGAGAAAAGAAAATTTATTCATAAATTGATAGATAATTAACACACAATTACAGTAACTGTTCAAAATGGGAACCGCCTTTTTGTAAACAAGCAGTTATTCTTCGTGTCATAGAATGCCAGTTAATTGCTGCCAATTAATTCTTTAGCTTCAATTATACGGTAGGTCAACTCTTCGCGTGTATCTGATTTACCATTGCTATACACACGAGATTTGAAGCAACCCCACAAAAAAAAGCTAAAGGCGGCAAATCAGGTGACCGAGCTGGCCAATATACAGGACCATCTCGTCCCATCCACCTTTCCGGAAAATTTTTATTAAGCAACACTGTCACTTGTATGAGATATTCTGCGAATACTGGTAGAAGGACTTCGTTCAACTTGATTTAAAACTACTTCACCGTTCCCAAATCCATCTTTTTCTACTCAACGATTTGGGAAAGATCCTGTCTCTCTTAAACAACGAAAAACGTTTGAAAATCTTGTGTGGTGAGAAACAATGCGATCTGGGTATCGCCTGAGGTATTCCACAGCTGCAGCACGTCCACTTCCATTGCAGAAACCATACAAGAAAACCATATCAGCATATTCTGCATTAATAAAACGCGGCATAATGGCTTAAATTAATATTATAGCGCAAAAGTCACTAATTTTTCAATCATACATTAATTCGTCATGGCTTACTAATTTATACGAATTCACCTATAGGTCATATAACGTTTTTTTATTGTAATGACGGCCGGAATATATGGTATGTTTGTCGAGTCGCAGAACACCCTGTATAATAATAAGAAATCATATTTCTCAAAAAGAGAGCATAAACGAAAAATTTGGTTATTAACAAATTGTTTAGTAAGCCCACCTGTATGACTTAGCTTTCTAAGTGTTCAGACGAGAATGCCACGATAGACCATCGCCCGACCGATTTCGTCATTATTGTGACTCATCAGGAGCGGGTAGATCTGTCATGGAATATCTCGACTCTGAACGTATATAAGATGGCCACAAAAGAAAACTACGAGAAGAATGCCACGACAGACCATCGCCCGACCGGATTCATCATTATTGTGACTCATCAGGAGCGGGTAATTTATAATATTATTAATATATATATATATATATATATATATATATATATATATATATATATACAATACTGTTCAATAGCAGGCTTATGTTTATGTTTTAATTTCAAATTTGAAAAATCGTTTTATTTTAACGATTTTAACAAACTTATACTGAAGATAACTGTAATGTTATCAGGCAGTTTATTATAAGTTTTGTTTGAAATTATATTTTATAAATGAGTTACAAACATCTATCTGTGATATTTTTGAAAAAAACGAAAAAATCAATCTAGCCGTTTTTCATCAATATGCCTTTGCATTTGATGATGGCCCCACACATTCTGGGCATTCTTTTCACCAATTTCTGGAGTCTTTCTGATGGCAATTGCTTCCAAGCCTGCTGTCTAGCTCATCCTACAGGAGCTCGGTGGGATTTGTATCCGACTGGCATTCTGTTAGGACTTTGGCTTAAATAGTTCGTACAAAGTTTTAATGTATGTTTCGGGTCGTTATCTTGATGAAACACAAACCTTTCTCCTATCAAATGGATGTCAGATGGAATAGCGCTTCGCTGAAGTATCCGATGATAGTCTTCTTTCCGCATTTTCCCGTCGATTTTCACCAAGGCACCGACACCATCGTAGCAGAAACACCCTCTTACCATCACAGTGCCACAAACAGACTTAACTGTTGTCCTTACATATTGAGGTGCGTACCGTTCATCAGATTTTCTGCAGCAGTATATTCGCCGTTTGCTACCAAAAATTTCGAATTTGGACTGATCGGTCGATAACACCTGTTTCCATTGTTCGATGTACCAATTTTTGAGTTCTTTTTTCCATTTGAGTCGTTTACGAACGTTTACCGATTGCAACAACGCAACCGAAGTGTGACCGTTTTATCAGAGATTGGCTTCGGTAGCGTTTGATTGATCTCGGCACTGTTTTGAGTCTGGACCGCTTACTTAACACTGTCATCTTTCTGGGTCGGCCCGATTTCAGCGAATCTCTCCGATGTTGTACGGACTCCTTTCTGTGAAACTCCCACTATTTGTGCATTTTTTTACTACAAATGGCCGGTTTTATTTAAAATTACTATCTGAGCACGTTTTTCTTTCGATATTTGCTTTGCTGTTGCCGTTTTCAAGATTTGGACAATTTTGTAGCAGCAATATTGATAAAATCTAAAAATTGAAGGTTATTTTTCCGACAATCGACGGCAGATGAGGTTTGAAGTCGTTGGCACACACTTTTAAGTGCCGATAAATCGATTCTAGTTTGAAAAAGTGGTTAAAGTAACTCAAAGTGATAATGTTTAATATTGCAAATTTTTCAATATTTTAAAAATGTATATATTTTGATACAATAAATAAATGATAAGTAAAAGAAAACGCTTAAAAGTCATAAATAAAATTTTATATACAAATACTGTGTATAAAACTGTCTGAGAATGATAATTAAAGTGATAAATAAAAAAACGGATATTTCCAAGTGAGTCTAAACTTTTACAGGACAGTAAATTTATATATATATATATATATATATATATATATATATATATATATATATATATATATATATATATATATATATATATATATATATATATATGATATGACCTTTAGGTTTTCGCGGCTGTATGTACTGCTGTTTTCTCGGGTGTTGATCCGCGTAGCTCTTCCCGTCTTCAAAAGACCTTTTGTTGCAAAACGGCGTTTAGGCAAAATCTCATTTGCCATCCTCAGGTTGGTAACTGTCTGCTCCTGCTTCGAGTTACTCGAACTGAACTAACTTCCTGTTGTGTGTGCTGCTGCTTATGTCCCTGTTGCTTACACTCACTGCTTTCACTACTTTCACTGATTTCCCTGTTTGCTTCCCTGTTTTCACGTCTTCTTTTGTTGATTCTGTTTTAGGTGTTGTGGATTTTAGTTGTCTAGGGATTAATGATGTTTTCCATATTAATGGTAGTCTCAGAGTATCGTCTCTTATGTTGAGATTGTGTGGGTGTTTCTCAATCTCTATGGCTTCTCTGATAATTCTAGCTGTATAGTGCTCGATGCTTGCCAAAGTTTTTGCATCTTCAAATTTAATTTTGCGTCCTGTTGTGGCAGCCTCTACATGGAATCTCGTACACTCCTTGACTCTCCATCGAGATCTTGCCCTTAGGATTTCTTAAGATTGAATGAATTTTTCGATACGCCGTGAAAGTAGTATCGATTTTGTTTTTTAAGAATACGGCTGTTGTACCTTTGATGTATGGTAGGTATGCTGTGGCAGTTGCAGGATCACCTGGTTCTTTGTCTTCTCTACTTGAAGGCCTCAAAGTCCTTTGTATGTCGTGGTGGTGGAATCCATTTCTAATCAAAACCTCTCTTATTTTCGTCATCTCTTCTTTTATGTTGTCGGCGTCTGCTAATTTCTTCGATCGATTTATCAGCGTCTTGATAACATATATGAATTGACTTGGATGATGATGTGATTTGCCGTTGATGTATCTGTCCGTGTGCCTAGATTTCCTGTAGACCGTGTGGCCTAGGTGTCCGTCTTCATTCTTATTAACTAGCATGTCCAGAAACGGTAACTGATCATTTTGTTTTATTTCCATTGTGATCTTTATATTCGTGTGCACGTTGTTGAGGGGTCCCAAAAATATCCTGAGCTTTTCTTGTCCCTGGCTCCAGGTGACAAATGTACCAACTAGGTATCTCAACCATAGGGTTGGTTTATATACTGCTGAATGTAGTGCTTTCTCTTCAAACTCTTGCATGAATAGGTTTTCAATAACTGGAGATAAAGGTGACCCCATTGGTGCTCCTGCTTTCTGCTTGTAACGGTGTCCATTGTACATAAAATAGGTATTAGTTAGTGTCAGCTAAACTTATTATATGGTCAGCCGGTTTATGTCTCCTATGGATGGTCTTAAGTGCGTCGTTTAATCGTGACCTGTTCCAAAATCTCAATGAAACGGTTGGCGTCTTTCACTAGGATGTAGCCTTGTTAGTGAGTGGCTGTAGTGACTTCGAAGGTACTTAGCTAGCGCTTGTAGCAGTGATCCAACAGAACTAACAATCGGTCTAGTGGCACCGTCCTTTGTATTTTAGGCAGTCCGTACATCTTCAATATGGAAAACATCATTAATCCCTAGACAACTAAAATCTATTAACACCTAAAATAGAATCAACAAGAAGAAGTGAAATCAGGGAGGCAAACAGTGAAATCAGTGAAGGTAGTGAAATCAGCGAAAGCAGTGCAAGTAGTGAGTGAAAGCAATAGGGTACGTAAGCAGCAGCACACACAACAGGAAGTTAGTTCAGTTCGAGTAACTCGAATCAGGAGGAGACAGTTGCCAACCTGAGGATGGCAAATGAGATTTTGCCGAAACGTTGTTTTGCAACAAAAGGTCTTTTAGAGACAAGAAGAGCTGTGCGGATCAACCCCCGAGAAACCAGCAGTGTATATTTTATATATATATATATATATATATATATATATATTACTTATAGTTTATGATATTCTACAAACCCAACAATGTATTATTAAAAGTTTGTATTATTTAATAATACCTATTCTATTACCCTAAATACATGTATTTTGCCATACTACCGAGACATGTCAATATGAGACTTCTTTTACTTTATGAACAGACTATGATTTATGAGAAATCTAAAGCTAAGGCTCATTGGATGTATAAATGTTGAATTTAAGCAACATTGTTGAAATCTGTGTATAGAGCAATCGATTATTTAAGCTAATATTAAAAAGATCGAATGTATTGTGAGAACAAATGATTTTATTCAACGGCCATTTTTAAATTACATTTAGAGTTTTAGATGATAAAAGTAAAAATAATCTAAACTGTGTTGCAAATAAACTAACTTTGACCCTCCATATAAAATAGTTTCCGCGATAACCAGGCTACGGATAGAGGAAAACCTTTGTATGGTAAAATTGACTGAACACAGCATTCAATTTGGTGTAAGCCTTTTTCATAAAGTTTGAATGTAACAAAGTGGTGTACAAAAAGAGAAAACTGAATGACGTTTAAATTCATATTATATCATAAAGTAACAGAGGCCTGAAACAATAGTTATTAGGATAAAATAAATATCCCACATTTTTTAATGTATTGCAATATACCGAGGTAGTCGATTTCAACCGACTTCCACTTACCTACACAAATCTAGAGATTTAGATATGGTAAACTCTTCGAGAGGTTTGAATAAAAGAAGAAGAATTTACAATCAATATGTTAAGATGTACACTTATCGTATGATATAAAAATTATTAATTTGTATACAATTATAGTTTAATAATGTTGCAATGCTATAGGGGATAAGGTTTAAAAGTAATTTTATATTTAGTATACGCTTCTTTAACTTCCTACCTCGGCTAGCTTCATTTAGGGGGTAGGGTTCAAATGAATTAATTATACAATATAAATAATGACCATTTGCTTGAAACATCAAACGTGTGAAAATACGAGTTAATTTTATTTGTGATGAATTCAATAATCTTAATAGGTTCTGAAATTTAGGTATATGATTTTTATTAAGCACCCTGCACATGCAATGAAAAATGACAACTTGCACAAGAAAATATTCTCCATTTAAATAGGTAAGCATAAATTTAATAACTAATAATAATGTTTCTATTTTTTCTTGATAAATTACGGTATCGTGGATTAGCAAATATTCTGCTTTGAATACTTTACACGCATACGAAAACATATAACATAACCTAAATCTAATACTTAAAGTTTACTTAACTTTCTATTGTGTGTTCACCAGGTGTGGTCTAGTTTGTCCTGGATTGGATGCCCTGGTTACCATGTGCGACTGCTGTGGATCTTCCTTGATGTATACCCAAAATTATCTATGATGTAGGAATCGTTACCCGTTGTGTAAATTGCTTCTAATTGGAATCGGAGCACTTAATTTTATTTGTAGTATTACATGCAGCAAGTACATGAATTCATCAATAGTAGTAATTGGTTTAATTTTTTATTATTAAGTCACTTAATATTGATATTTAACATTGATCGTTAACACAAAATATACAATTTACATAGATATGGTTTGAGGTTATAAAATTTCAACCGAACATGTAGCAACCGCAGATCAAATTTAGGTTAGTTTTATAAAATCAATTGTTTATGCCTGCTCTAAGTTGTACATATTCTTTCTTTGAAATTCTATAATGGACTGATTAGAAAAATTACCAATCTTTGCTCTTGTTCTCCTTAAATTTTAGCTTTCAAAAATGCTCTGATTAAAACTGAAGTTACCAATAAATTCTATATGCAATTCCCTTCAAAATGATACCCCACTTGCCATATTTGGAAACACATTCAATCACTCATTTTGTGTATAAATGGCAAATATTAAATTTTCCTTATAATTAACTAATTCTACTTTAGGGGCAAAATAAGTTCATATTTGAATTCGGTGATCCTAAAACATAAGTTCACGCTAAATTCCAGTCTGGCTGCACTCAACATATGCTACACTTTCCAAACGTATGCGCTCCGAAGAGTTCTGAACTGTTTTGTACTCACATCCGTTTATTTCACGTATAATTTTAAATCCAGCTTGCACAACTTCAACTAGACCACCCAAGGTAAGGTTTTCTCACAATAATTGTTCACTACGCACACATATTTTTGTAATTTCAATACTTACTTTGTAACGTTATCGTTATCATTGTTTTCTTTATAAAAACTATACACAAATCTTATCTAATACAAATTATTTCTCTTTTTTAGGATTGAAGCAGAGTATACTACTAAGCCAAGATTTTCTATTCATAAACGAATTTTATGAATATTATCAACTGAAATACAGAAATGAAGCCTTCCGAAGCATATCGAAAATATGAAATGTGAAAATTCTCTTGTACAGCCTTTATTTACATAATGTTACCGTTAACTAAACTTTGTGTAGCGTAAAATCTGATGCATGATTACATATGTACTTGTTGTTATAATAATTTCTCAACATCTTACTATTTATTTTATTAACAAAACCCTATAGAAACATTTCTTACATGTTTTTTGCATTTTTTAGCAAAAATTTGGCTTTAATAATAATATAACAGTGCATCCACAATTTAGATATACTAACTTTCCTAATAATAATACAATTAAAATCCTATTTAATGTTTACCTTAGAAAATTGTCACAGCCTAAACCTAGTTAGTATAGTAATTTGACTACATTATTCATACACCAATTGGGCTTCGTGTATATTTCATACTATGCATTAATTTACGGTACAATATACACTTAACTGTTAAAACTAATTTTCAGGACTGCTTTGTATCCAAACTAAATTTCCATTTAACATGTCAAACATATTGAACTTTGCTGTATACAAGTTATCCAACTAACAAATTGGGTAAAACATATTAATACCTTGAAGTATAAATCGGCTCGTTTCTGCAGCTTAGAAGTTAAAAAGACTTTCACAAACGATTTAGCTTGCATAAATCACAATTTTAAAATGGAGACAATGACATACTTTATTTTCTAATTTTTGTGTCAACCTAAAATGAAAAGTAATATTAAATTATATCTTGGCTACTTATTAAAAATCCTGATTGATTGGAGAAAAGACAGTTGCCCAGTCGCCAATACCATGAAAGTTTAAAATATTAACAATGCTACTTAATGTTTGCATCAATAAACAATTTAAGTCACTTTCAATTCGAATTCAATGGTGTACATGCAAAAGCGAAGAAAATCACTATTTGATAAATGTAATTTGTGGTAAGCCGGGTTGGTTCGGGTTCGGGACGATATATAGAAACTTTTTGCTGAAAACGTCAAAGGTTTTAAGAAATTGCGTAAATTGCTATAAATAAGACGCATTTAAAAAATAATTGAGTGGAAGCGACAATAAACTTGATGTGCGAAATTACTATTTCTATTTTTCTTGTGTTTTTCCATCGTTTCAAAGTTCGTTCATTATTCAAAATATGTTAGTTTTTTCCCTGCTGTCTCGCAAATAGTCCGTGTTCTGGATTTTAGATGTTGCACCACACCTTAACTGTAATTTTTCCCCACACGTCACCTTGTTTATTTGCATCTCGTAGTTTTACAGAACACCCTCCTTTTTCCCGTAAAAAGTCAGAAATGTGAGTATTTTGTTCTGGGCCTTATGGGAAACCCTTTTACAATGGGGCTAATTGTTTGTCTGTGACATTTTACAATCCCACAGAACGATTGTGACTGGAGTGCTTTAACCCAGCACCGTCCCGCAAATATAACCCATCAGCTATTACACTTTGAATCCGTGGTCAGAAGCTTTATTATTTGCATTGGACTAGTATACATGTTGGTAAGCATAAGCGTTTATTAATAGTAACAGTAGGCGCCCTGAAATTTCTAAAATAAAACTGAAAGGAAAAATTTTATTAATTGGCACATACACAAAGACAAACACAAAACAAACCAAGAAGCTAAGTACCCGGTATTTAATAATTCGTTTATTCGCTAAAAATCAAATAGAATTAACATTTCTTTTGGTAAATAAGGCTGTCAACCAGCTTGAAATTAATTTGAATAATAGAAATAAAACAAACAGTAGATTTAAGAAATTGGTGCCTTGATACGACGAGTAATAGAGTAAATAATTTGAGTAACTAAGTAGTTTAACGAACTGATAAAAAATAGTCACAGCCACTATAGGAAGAAACAGTTATAACGAAACGATAAATAGGTTCTAGCGACTAATAGGTTAAAGAATTACGATCGAATCCAAGAACTCTGGGAAATCGTATTTGATATCGTTATAATTTGAAGTTATTAGAACACTACATACAAAATTCCCTGTATATTAACCGTTAATGGAAAAATTAATAAATATTTGTGGCACAAAATCTCTGTCCTGCTACATTTGTTACTTATGCTGTAACATTAGTTGAATACCTATTAAAATTACTTCTTTATTGCTGTCTCTCTTATTTCATCATTTAGTATTTCCTTAAATATATTACTAGTCTAAATTAAACAAATTTCTTTACTGAAATGGTTGATGGTCGCTCATACTCAACATTCATTTTTATGATTTAAAGTCACTGGTATTACAGTTGGTAAATACCGACACAAAGTTCAATTTCAACATTCCCTTAGGAATTTGATTCACGATGGTGACATTTTAATTCCTGAGGAATAGTAAATATTTTCTGGATCTTATTTAATCCATCGACGGTTTTATGTTTATTTCTCATTAGTTGAAATAATTAATAGGAATTAATTATTACACACTCTTTGAACGGGTTTGTTACAGATAGAATGTCAGGTGAGCCATGAGGCCTTGCTTTTCTGTTATAAAACGTTCTCTACTTTTGTAGCCATCAACACGACAGCGTCTTGCTATAATTAGTGACTTTAGGGAAAACATACCTTCCAAGTAGAAAACTTTTTATTATCTATGTTAGTCTGCGAACGTAACCTTTATCAACTAATGCTTTGCTATAGGAACGCAATATTTTTTTTATCGTCATCGCGACAGAGTAAGAGTATAATTAAGTAGTTATGCATAACTTTTTAAGTGCTTAATTTTAAAATTAATACGTTTTATATGTACTTTCGAACAATGGCGATTTTACAGTGAATCTTTCATTTGATTTGGTTAGACTTCTATAAATACAAACTGTGCGAGTGAATGCTTTCAACTTTGCTGCTTTGGATGCTTTATTATGATTTAGTAAGCTATTAGGTTAGAAACATATCTGTTAGATATGGCAATGTACTGATGAACTGACTTGCTTACAAATGTATTGTTGAAGACTATATAAATTTATACATATTCTTTGTGGGTGGCCTATACAATAAGACAGACATTCAATTATTACTACAAACCGAATCAATACTTTCTTCTTTAATCAAGTATTGATTCTGCTCAATTAAAACAGTTTAGCTTTGAGTTATCCATAATTACATTAAAAGGACATTAATTTAGCCAGTAAGTTTTGCGGTTGCTTTTTCTTTTTAGATCCTTCTAGATTAATTTATTTACCAAGAATATAAATACTATATTACTTTTTTTCTCGTTTGACTCGTAGTGTTTCTTTAAGATGCTGTCCAGGTTCTCACTGAAATATGTAGCTTAGCTAGGAAAGTGACTAAAGCTACTTTAAGATTTAGGGTTACTTTTTATTATTTCTAGCTGGCGGCCTCTTTGCTCTTAACTTTTGGCCTCACCTTGGTCATTGTTAAGGACCTGCACAATGTCTACTATAACTGAGCTATCGGCAAAACTCTAAGTTATCTTCACTGCTACTAGTTAGTCCTCTGGTACCGTAAGTCTATGTAGTGGATATTTTCACGTAACAACCCCAAATAAATAATAAATATACAGATATAAAATTATATATATATATATATATATATATATATATATATATATATATAAAATAATAAAATTTAGTCACCGAAAAAAGTTTAGAAATACAGCGATATAAGAGCCACAGTTATATTTTGTCAATGTAAACTGACAGTTACATAGTTTAAAATTTATTTAGAAAAAATGTATTGAGTTATCTATTCACCACGTTGTGGTGCTATGTTACATAGAAAAACTTTATTTCCAGGACAAACTCGAAATAAGAATATATAGTGATACTATATTTAATAAATATCCTAATTTAATTTGGGTTGTTTAATTATATTAAATATAGAAATTTACACACATACCACCACATATATATATATATATATATATATATATATATATATATATATATATATATATATATATATATTAGTAGTGAATAAATTCTATCTCAGTAGCAGATTTTTTTCAAAATCGCTCGGACCCGTCGATTTTATATTTCAGGCATATTTTGCGGGTCCGAGCGATTTTTCAATAAAATTGTGCTTTACATATTGATTTATTCCTTTTTACTCACCATATATATATATATATATATATATATATATATATATATATATATATATATATATATATATATTATATATATATCCATTTACATTATTAATTACATTCTTGTTAGGTTTTCTTCCTCAGGTCGCTAGTACTTTAGCTCTGCTTCTCACTACTTGAACTGAACGGAAATCCTATGTAGTATCTTGATTATATACTCTTTTGATGATTTTTTTTGCTTTCGCTTTCTCCGATTTTCCTTTTTTACTTTCACTTTTCTGCTTTGTTGGTTTCACTGTTGTTTTCGTAGCTGATGTTGTGTTTATTCTCGGACTGGGATGTTTTTGTTTGTTTAATACTAATTTCCTTGCCGGTGGTACTCTCCGCGCCTTATCTTATGCCTTGAGGTTGTTAGAATGTTTTTCAATTTCAATAGCTTCCCTTATTATCCTTTTCGTCAGATGGCTATTCTTTTTGTTTGCTCAAAATTTATGTTGTGCGCCTTGGTCTGTACGTGTTGCGCCAAAAATGATGTGGCGTTCTTCCTTACTGCTAGCCGATGTTCCTCTACACTTGTGCTTATTCGTCTATTAGTTTGGCCGATGTGTACTCCGTCACAATCTCCGCAAGGGATTTTATAAATACCCTGGTCTTCTAGAATTATTTTAGTTTTTGGGGTCGAGATAACGGTTCCTATCTTCTTATTTGGCTTGAAAATGGTTTTTATGTTGTGCTTTTTTAAAAGATTTCATATGCTATCTGTGGTGCCCTTGATATATGGTAGTGTTATTTTATTAGCTAGATCATCTCCCTCGCCTTCGTTTTTACTTCTACTAGGTTTCAGCGCTTTTTGAATATGTTTTTCGGTGTAACCTTTTTGTAGTAAAGCTGATTTTAATGTTTCCATCTCATTTCTCGAATATTGCTCATCTGTTACTCTTTTTAATCTGGTCTCACCTGTTTTCACTACTACCTAAAATTCTGCCGGATGATGATGAGATTGATCATTCAAGTATCTATTGGTGTGTGTTGTTTTCCCGAGTACTGTGTGATCAAGGTGTCTTTGTGAATTTTATTTTGTGATGTGATTCGTTCAGATGTTGCAAAAATTCGTTCAATTCTTCCCGTCCATGTCATCCACGTACCTTAACCACAATTTTGGGGTGCATTTCGCCGTTTTCAATATTCTGTCTTTCTAGAATCGGTAATAATGATGAGTCCATCGGTCCCCCTTCGATTTGATTGTACTTCTGGTTTACATATATCAAAGAAGTATTTTTTACACAGTGCTCCCTTAGGTTAACAATATCCTATGGTAAGTTATATTTCGTTTTAATTATATCCATTGTTTCCATAATTGGCACATTTGTGAACAGAGACACCACGTCGGAACTCACAAGAAGGGTGTCATGTTTTATTCTTTCTTTTTTAATTACATCCCCAAATTGAGTCGAAACTTTGACATATGACTTTTGAGTGGTGATCCGACTGAACTCACTATAGGTCTCAGTGGTGCTTCAGTTCCATGGATGTTTGGTAAACCATAATTTTTTTTAATTTTTAACGATTTTTCCCTGGATATTATTATTGTTTGCACTTCTTGACTTATATTGGTGTTTTCTATTTTTGTTTTAGTTATTTTTTATTAACCAACGGACATTGTTAAACTAACGGAGCACTGTGTAAAAAATACTCATTATATATATGGAGACCAAATGTACAAACAAATGGACGGGGCACCGATGGGCTAACCATTATGACCGGTTCCAGCAAATTTATTTATGAGTGAATAGGAAGACAAAATATTGAAAACGGCGAAATACACCCCAACATTGTGGTTAAGGTATGTGGACACGTTTGTCATTTTAACACACGGACGAGAATAATTGGATAAATTTTTGCAACATCTGAAAGAATCACATCACAAAATAAAATTCACAATGGAGATCGAGGAAAATAGCAGGTTGCCGTTCTTAGATGTGTTGGTGCATAAAAAAGACAATCACCTTGGTCACACAGTATACAGGAAAACAACACACACCAACAGATGGTGAGATTTAGCATTCAAACAACAGATACTTGAATGCTAAATCTCACCATCATCCGGCACAATCGCAACCAGTAGTGAAAACACTTGTGACCAGATCAAAAAAATTAACAGATGTGGAATATTCGACAAAGGAGATGGAAACATTAAAAGCAGCTTTACTACAAAATGGTTATTCCGAAAAACATATTCAAAAAGCGCTGAAACACATCAAAAACAAAAACGAAGGCGAAGGAGTTGATCCAGCTAATAACAAACTCCACAATACATTAAGGGAACCACATATAGAATATGCAATCTATTAAAGAAGCACAACATAAAAATTATTTTCAAACCGGATAAAAAGATGGGAACGGTTCTCCAAAACCCAAAAACAAAAATAAATCTAGAGCACAAATTAATAAACACTACACAATCTCAAAGAAGTTTGTTAAATGACAAGCTACTAATTATTACTGAATAATATATGTCATTTGTTCACGGCTAACTTGTTAAAAAAAATTGTTAAAAAAATCTCTTTCTGTTATTAAACTGAGAAGATAATTCACATGTCACATGGTATATTTTTGATTACTTTCATTGGTTAAAATACAAAAACAAAATCGCAGAATAGGCTATCAAATCGGTGATAACTTTATCACCGCATGTTGACTGTCACAGAAATAAATAATTGTATTGATTATCTTGCAACTGTAATATTTACTAGTAAAGTGACAGATCGTTTAAAATTATAAACTTTAAAAAATATATTTCCTATTAACGTTCATTATATTCTCTTACCAAATATAACACGTGTTATGATTAATAATCGATGATAACACTCATTAAAACCTGTAGAAATCGGTTTTAACTCGAGCTATCACCGACGATAATCATAACACTAGTTATATTATTCCCGAAAACATCTCAGAAATTAACGATTTTAGCTATAGGAAGTGCTTAATAAAAATGAAAGAACTAAAGTGTATTTTCACTTTTTAAAATAAAATACAGGGTGAACCATTTGAAAAAAATGACAAAAGCATGTGTTTTGAGTTTTGGCTCGCTCTATACTGAATTGGTGCAATAATAAAGAAATAACACTGTCTCGTAACACTGTACTAATATCAAAAAGTTATGCCTGGAAAAAATTATTGTTAGGTTGTTCTGCCTAGAGTATACAGGACGTTGAATGAGAATGATTTTCGTGTATAATTGACCATAACTTTTGAAATACCCTGTATAACGTAATGAAACCCTATATTCGAAGTATGAGGGAGATGAGCTTAATCTAAATTTGAAATAATATATAGGGTGTCCCATTTAAAAAAAGTATGTTTGGTTCACCCTGGTAGTATGTAACACCCTGTAAATACGAAAATAATTTTATAATGTGAAGTTTGAAGTTGCCTATAATTTTTGTAAACAACTTTTTTCGATATCTCCGTTAATAACGGATATATCGTACTTCGATGCACTAATATATATATATATATATATATATATATATATATATATATATATATATATAGTTGAGATGATATATTTGAGTGTTAAATATGATTGTTATAAAGAAATAAGTTCATAATGAAAATTATAATAAATGTAGAGTGATGGAATTAGTTAAACATATATGCAAGATCGCAAGTTATATTAATTCATAATATATGATGAAGTTTTATAGTTATTGCATTTTAATCAGGGGTCCACAAGAGAATTTTCACATTAGTAGTTTCCGATCACCATTCGGAAGACATAAAT
Source organism: Vesta saturnalis (assembly GCA_036346205.1). NCBI lineage: Eukaryota > Metazoa > Arthropoda > Insecta > Coleoptera > Lampyridae > Vesta > Vesta saturnalis. Next base: position 1,444,585 of record JARFJB010001741.1, on the reverse strand, counting down.
TATGTATTTTCTTTAATATCGTTCATCATATCCATTTTTAAAGAGGAAGTCCTGTTCTGGTAGCATGATCTGCTTCAGTTCTAAAATAAAATGAAATAATTTGTATTAGATAACATGTCGATGAAGTAAATTGTATGATTAAAGTTAACGAAAAAGACAATGTTAGAAAGATTCATATAATTCATGAAATTATGGAAGATGATACTGAACAATTATGGTAAAAATAAAACTTACAGTGGTATTAAAAGGAAGTGTAGCAACATAAATTAACATTGTTGGTGCAAATTAACTAGATGTAATGAGAAGATAGGTTATGGCTATTTCGAAGTCCAATAGTGAGGTAGTATTTTACATTTTTACTATGTTGAAGTTAAAATTAGGGTAATTTTATGTTTTTCGGGTCGTAAAATCCAATTATGACCATAGTTTTCCTGTAGAAATTAGAATAAGTTAGATATAAGTAAATTTCTGCATGTGAAAATTCTTAAATAATGTAATTATCATAGATAAGTAGTTTAAAATCCAAATATTGCAAATATAGTATCATTTTAAAGGAGATTATGAGTAGAATTTAATGCTTATAATATTTTTAAGATGTATCCTTGTATAACGAAGATATTTGTAAAATTAATAAATTGTAAATTTCAGAAATATGATCAACTAATCAGAATTAAGATTCACGGTTGTTTGTATGAGGTAAAGGTCCAATCAAAATTGGGGTTTTAGAAAATATGATACTACATTTGAAAATTTTCTTAAAGGCCTGCTAACAATCTTGAAGGTGAAAGCATGTTACTTTTGTTTAGAACATGTAATCAAAATTAAGATTGGTGAGTTTATCCTGTAACCTAATTCATATAAAAACTATAGTTTTTGTTTATGTTGTTTACGTAAAAGTTTTTGTTAGATAGTGCACAATTTTTCAATTAATTAATGCTGTGTTCCGTATTCAGTTACTCCATTCTGTTTTAAACTAAGTAAGAAAATACCAATAGTATCAAATTTATCTTCTATAACATACATACCTATTGAAAACGACATTTCAGGTGTATCACGCAACGTAGCGTGTGACAAACTGTGAATTAGTAATAATTTGAAGAAAGTTTAATTGGCACAATGCGAGCATCTACATAAATCAAATATAAGAAATACCTACATTACATGTTACAAGCACATTTAGATCCAGATTAGTGAATACGCCAAATGTAATACCGGAACTTCTTAAAATAATCCATCACGCTTCATACTTTTGGATATTTAATCATCCATATTTGTGAAAGGAAATGATACGGTATAAAAATTTTTACTCAGATCCCTGTGTCCCATACATTCACTAAACTTTTATTACCTTATACTTACGTTTGGTTATGAGTTATTCATTTTTACTTTACGACTATCTACATTTTCGATGACTTTTTCTTGCTAACTTACTTTATTCCTTAACGGAACTCTTTTAAAAACCTTCGATTGATTCCATTACGTTCTCTCAAAGCGCGGTGTAAAATGTTGGTTCAAGTTATTGGTAAAATTTTATTACACACTTTAGGAATGGTTTTACATGTTATTTTCCATTAATAGATTGGTGTTTAAAACGAACTGTTCAGTTTATACTCAGATATCACAATAAACTTGTTTTAAACTTCATATAAGCTTGTAACTGTAAATATGGCAGCTCACAATACGCCTGCAAGCTTGCAGGCTTAAGTCAAGCTGAATATAAGCTTCTTAGTTAGACAAATGCAAGCCTCTTAAAATATATTTAGTAAGTTTGCAGAGGACTTGCGTTAAGTTTGAAAATATTCCATACACTACACTTCGTTTTGCAAAGCAAATAAAAATTGGTAAACTTTCGGAAGGTTTCCTTGAGCAGCACCCCTATCTTCCTTATACTTTATGTTTTTATTGATCCTTATTAGTACGTACATGAGCAACATTGTTAATAAATTTCATATTTCATGTTCAATAGTAAATTTAGCAGTACCTCTTCTTTCATTTATATAAAATTAAAGTAAATTTACAATTATTGAGTACTTTATAAAAATAAATACACTACCTTCAACCACATGTTACGATTGATATCATTATTACCAATCACTTTCAAAAATTTTTTTTACAATCTTCTCAATTTTAATAATTCTGTAGGTGATTGTAAATAATTTACATGTTTTTTGATGGCACATAAACCTTCTATTTCGGAATGTCGTATTGCAGTCAGCTGCACAATATGCCACGAAGCTTAACTTCACTAGCTTCGTTAAACGGCTTTCAAACAGCCAGTGCAAATTGTTTAAATAACATGCATAATATCCAATTAAATGACAGTGATAAATTCATATATAATGTTATTTATAGTAAATCATTAATTATCACTGTTAGTTGTTTAGTGACCTATTAAAGTAATTACAAATTAAAATTCAGAAAAAAACATTAAATTTTCTCTTACTTGTATCATTAGTCTAGTGATTAGTGACTATTATTCGTAATACAAAATGGCCGTGTATTAAATAGTATAAGATTATAAAATCTACGCTATTCGATACATTTTCTTCTTACTTGTAATCATTGAGTTAATAGTGCACATTACTTTCTTGTAACCTACAAAACACGTGGCCGCTGTTTAATTCATAGCTATAAAATGTATTCAAATCTAGGCGGCTGTTTATAATGAACGGTTTCGAAATCAACCGAAAATGTATACAAATAGGGACGAGATTTGAATACTGCATATATATATATATATATATATATATATATATAGCGAATGAAGATTTTTAAATTATTATTATATCTTTTTTATAATAAAGATCTATTATGTTCATTGACAAGTATTTGATGAAGTCAACCTGCTACACAAATTGGTCAGATAATAATTATGTAACATATATGTATATATATTTCGTAACTAGTTTTAATTGTATTTTGCATTTACATTATATAAATATTTCTCCAGTTCAGCTTGAGCCGCCAGAGAAACTAAGACGTCCTTGCCACATCAGAATCCGTAGCTAATAACCCTTATGTCCCAAGCCAGAATGTTCCAGCTTTGTTGGTTAATTATTTTGAAGTTATAGATTTTCTAGTTGTGATATAAAGCAATTTGCTATTCTTAGACACTCTCATATACCTTTCTTGAATTATTACAAATAATTTGGTCAAAATTAAATATGAAATCAAGTGAAGATTTTACTACTGGGAAATAATCCAAAATAATTCAATCAACTCACAAGTGTATGCGGTCACAAGAAAATGCCTTCAAGTCCAAGATTTCAAAGATGTTTAAGCAGTACAGGTGACGTTACATTTTAAAAAGGGCGTGATACTTTTCCAAATTTATATAATCTCGAAGTTGAATAGGTAACGCATAATGCCGTAGCAACAAAAAGTTTCTTAGAAATGCTTGCATAAAGAACAAGCAGTGGATGAAATTAACGCCAAACCAAAATTAAATGTTTAAAAGATCCACGATATTTACTGTATTATTTATTTATGCAAAGAAAAATGTTTCTTTAAATATTATGACATTTATATAAAAATGAACTTTAATATAATTAATTGGGAAACAAACTCAAAGAAAATAATAAACCCAGATTTCAATCGTTACATATTCTGAAAGAGTATGGTTCTTTAAATTGAATGGTGCTTGATGTCATACTTATAGTGAGTGTTTTAAATTAGTCGTAAAATGCCTGACCTGTAATACTAGTCGTCAACGTCTAACTAATCGGCGAAGCTGTTGATGAAAGTATGATTTTAAAAAATTATACTTAGATCAAATTAAATGATTACATTCTTCTATGTCTGATATAAGCGATGATAGTTACATTGTAATGCACGTCGTATACGACTCTGTTTCATATTTACTTGTTTCCTGAATCATTTAGCTTTTCTTGAGGAATTGTTTTTTTATGGTATTGTTTCGCTGAATTTAATAAAATTTAGCTTTTGGATCTTTTATTGGCCGTGCACTTTTATTTATAAGGGCGCTGCCTCCCTATTCGATTGGCATCTATGCCTTAACGTATTCACTGTGCAAGTAAGATTAAATAATTAAGATTAAATTTCTTAGTAAAATAGATACAGAAATAGAAACACAAGTAAACTTGCAATGCAAGCCCAACACAAGCTTACATTTCGCTGCTGATGTTTGTTTGCTAAACTTATATTGGATGATAAGTTTGCAACAATTTTACATGTAATGAAATGTAGAACCTCTATCCACAGATTGCGCGCCGCACGCACACACACACACACACACACACACACACACACACACACACACACACTACGCTCGCTCGCTCGCTCGCTCGCTCGCTCGCTCGCTCGCTCGCACGCACGCACGCACGCACGCACGCACGCACGCACGCACGCACGCACGCACGCACGCACGCACGCACGCACGCACGCACGCACGCACGCACGCACGCACGCACGCACGCACGCACGCACGCACGCACGCACGCACGCACGCACGCACGCACGCACGCACGCACGCACGCACGCACGCACGCACGCACGCACGCACGCACGCACGCACGCACGCACGCACGCACGCACGCACGCACGCACGCACGCACGCACGCACGCACGCACGCACGCACGCACGCACGCACGCACGCACGCACGCACGCACGCACGCACGCACGCACGCACGCACGCACGCACGCACGCACGCACGCACGCACGCACGCACGCACGCACGCACGCACGCACGCACGCACGCACGCACGCACGCACGCACGCACGCACGCACGCACGCACGCACGCACGCACGCACGCACGCACGCACGCACGCACGCACGCACGCACGCACGCACGCACGCACGCACGCACGCACGCACGCACGCACGCACGCACGCACGCACGCACGCACGCACGCACGCACAGCACGCACGCACGCACGCACGCACGACGCACGCACGCACGCACGCACGCACGCACGCACGCACGCAGCACGCACGCACGCACGCACGCACGCACGCACGCACGCACGCACGCACGCACGCACGCACGCACGCACGCACGCACGCACACACGCACGCACGCACGCACGACGCACGACGCACGCACGCACGCACGCACCACGCCACAGACGCACGCACGCACGCACGCACGCACGCACGACACGACACGCACAGCACGCACGCACGCACGCACGACACGACACACACACAACACACACACAGAACAACACAGACACCAACACAACACACACACAGACACAGACACACACACACACACACACACACACAGACACAGACACAACAGACACACACACAGACAGCGACACAGACAACAACACACACAGACACACACACAACACGACACACAGACACACACACAACACAGACACACACAGACAAACACAACACAGACAAGACACAGACACAGACATAGACACAGACACAGACAAGACACAGACACAGACACAGACACAGACACAGACAAGACACAGACACAGACACAGACAGACACAGACACAGACACAGACACAGACAAGACAGACACAGACACAGACACAGACAAGACACAGACACAGACAAGACACAGACACAGACACAGAACACAGACACAGACACAGACATAGACACAGACACAGACACAGACAACGACACAGACACAGACACAGACAAGACACGACACAGACACAGACACAGACACAGACACAGACACAGACACAGACACAGACACAGACACAGACACAGACAGACACAGACACAGACACAGACAAGACACAGACACAGACACAGACACAGACACAGACACAGACACAGACACAGACACAGACACAGACACAGACACAGACACAGACAACACAGACACAGACACAGACACAGACACAGACACAGACACAGACAAGACACAGACAGACACAGACACAGACACAGACACAGACACAGACACAGACACAGACACAGACAAGACACAGACACAGACAAGACACAGACAAGACACAGACAAGACACAGACACAGACACAGACAAGACACAGACACAGACACAGACACAGACACAGACAAGACACAGACACAGACACAGACACAGACACAGACACAGACAAACACAGACACAGACACAAGACACAGACACAGACACAGACACAGACACAGACACAGACAAGACACAAAGACACAGACAAGACACAGACACAGACACAGACACAGACACAGACACAGACACAGACACAGACAAGACAAGACACAGACACAGACAGACAAGACAAGACACAGACACAGACACGACACAGACACAGACACAGACACAGAAAAGACACAGACAAGACACAGACAGACACAGACAAGACAAGACACAGACAAGACACAGACACGACACAGACAAGACACAGACAAGACACAGACACAGACACAGACGACACAGACACAGACAAGACACAGACACAGACACAAGACAAGACAAGACAAGACAAGACAAGACAAGACAAACAAGACAAGACACAGACGACCTAGACAAGACACAGACAAGACACAGACACAGACACAGACACAGACACAGACACAGACAAACAGACACGACACAGACACAACACAGACACAGACACAGACACAGACACAGACACAGACACAGACAAGACACAGACACAGACACAGACAGAACCAGACACAGACACAGACACAGACACAGACACAGACACAGACACAGACACAGACACAGACACAGACACAGACAAGACACAGACAAGACACAGACACAGACAAGACACAGACACAGACACAGACACAGACACAAGACACAGACACAGACACAGACACAGACACAGACAAGACACAGACACAGACACAGACACAGACACAGACACAGACACAGACACAGACACAGACACAGACACAGACACAGACACAGACACAGACACAGACACAGACACAGACCAGACACAAGACACAGACACAGACACAGACACAGACACAGACACAGACACAGACACAGACACAGACACAGACACAGACACAGACAGACACAGACAAGACACAGACACAGACACAGACACGAACACAGACACAGACACAGACACGACACAGACACAGACAAGACACAGACAAGACACAGACACAGACACAGACAAGACACAGACAACAAGACACAGACAAACAGACACAGACACAGACACAGACACAGACACAGACACAGACACAGACACAGACACAGACACAGACACAGACAACAAGACACAGACACAGACACAGACACAGACACAGACACAGACACAGACACAGACACAGACAAGACACAGACACAGACACAGACAAGACACAGACACAGACACAGACACAGACACAGACACAGACACAGACACAGACACAGACAAGACACAACAAACAGACACAGACACAGACACAGACACAGACACAGACACAGACACAGACACAGACAAGACACAAGACACAGACAAGACACAGACACAGACACAGACACAGACACAGAACAGACACAGACACAGACACAGACACAGACACAGACAAGACAAGACACAGAACCAGACACAGACACAGACACAGACAAGACACAGACACAGACACAGACACAGACACAACAGACAAGACACAGACACAGACACAGACACAGACACAGACACAGACAACAGACACAGACAAACAGACACAGACACAGACACAGACAAGACACAGACACAGACAACAAGACACAGACACAGACACAGACACAGACACAGACAAGACACAGACACAGACACAGACACAGACACAGACACAGACACAGACACAGACAAGACACAGACACAGACACAGACACAGACACAGACAAGACAAGACACAGACACAGACACAGACACAGACAAGACACAGACACAGACACAGACACAGACACAGACAAGACACAGACACAGACACAGACACAGACACAGACAAGACAAGACAAGACAAGACACAGACACAGACACAGACACAGACACAGACACAGACACAGACACAGACACAGACACAGACACAGACACAGACACAGACAAGACACAGACACAGACAAGACAGACACAGACACAGACACAGACAAGACAAGACAAGACACAGACACAACAAGACACAGACAAGACACAGACACAGACACAGACACAGACACAGACACAGACACAGACACAGACACAGACACAGACAAGACAAGACACAGACACAGACACAGACACAGACACAGACACAGACAAGACACAGAACAGACACAGACACAGACACAGACACAGACACAGACAAGACACAGACAAGACACAGACACAGACACAAAGACACAAAGACACAGACACAGACACAGACTAGACACAGACACAGACACAGACACAGACACAGACACAGACACAGACACAGACAACAGACACAGACACAGACACAGACACAGACACAGACACAGACACAGACACAGACACAGACACAGACAAGACACAGACACAGACACAGACACAGACACAGACACAGACACAGACACAGACACAGACACAGACACAGACACAGACACAGACACAGACACAGACACAGACAAGACACAAGACACAGACACAGACACAGACACAGACACAGACACAGACACAGACACAGACACAGACAAGACACAGACACAGACACAGACACAGACAGACACAGACACAGACACAGACACAGACACAGACACAGACACAGACAAGACACAGACACAGACACAGACACAGACACAGACACAGACACAGACACAGACAAGACACAGACACAGACACAGACACAGACAAGACACAGACACAGACAGACACAGACACAGACACAGACACAGACAAGACACAGACACAGACACAGACACAGACACAGACACAGACACAGACACACAGACACAGACACAGACACAGACACAGACACAGACACAGACACAGACACAGACACAGACACAGACACAGACAACAGACACAGACACAGACACAGACACAGACACAGACAGAACACAGACACAGACACAGACACAGACACAGACACAGACACAGACACAGACACAGACACAGACACAGACACAGACACAGACACAGACACAGACACAGACACAGACACAGACACAGACAAACAGACACAGACAAGACACAGACACAAGACACAGACACAGACACAGACAGACACAGACACAGACAAGACACAGACACAGACACAAGACACAGACACAGACACAGACACAGACATAGACACAGACACAGACAAGACACAGACACAGACACAGACACAGACACAGACACAGACAGACACAGACACAGACACAGACACAGACAAGACACAGACACAGACACAGACACAGACACAGACACAGACATAGACACAGACACAGACAAGACACAGACACAGACACAGACAGACAACAGACAAGACACAGACGACAACAGACACAGACACAGACAAGACACAGACACAGACACAGAACACAGACAAGACAGACACAGACACAGACACAGACAAGACACAGACACAGACAAGACACAGACACAGACACAGACACAGACAAGACACAGACACAGACAACAGACACAGACACAGACACAAGACACAGACACAGACACAGACACAGACACAGACACAGACACAGACACAGACAAGACACAGACACAGACACAGACACAGACAAGACAAACAGACACAGACACAGACACAGACACAGACACAGACAACAGACACAGACACAGACACAGACACAGACACAGACACAGACACAGACAAGACACAGAACAACAGACACAGACACAGACACAGACACAGACACAGACACAGACACAGACACAGACACAGACACAGACACAGACACAGACACAGACACAGACACAGACACAGACACAGACACAGACACAGACACAGACAAGACACAGACACAGACACAGACACAGACACAGACAAGAACACAGACAAGACAGACACAGACAACAAGACACAGACACAGACACAGACACAGACAGACACAGACAAGACACAGACACAGACACAGACAACAGACACAGACACAGACACAGACAACAGACACAGACACAGACACAGACACAGACACAGACAACAGACACAGACACAGACACAGACACAGACACAGACACAGACACAGACACAGACAACAAGACACAGACACAGACACAGACACAGACACAGACACAGACACAGACAAGACACAGACAAGACACAGACAGACACAGACACAGACACAGACACAGACACAGACACAGACCAAACAGACACAGACACAGACACAGACACAGACACAGACACAGACAACACAGACACAGACATAGACACAGACAAGACACAGACACAGACAGACACAGACACAGACACAGACACAGACACAGACACAGACACAGACACAGACACAGACAGAAGACACAGACACAGACAAGACACAGACACAGACACAGACAAGACACAGACACAGACACAGACACAGACACAGACAGACACAGACACAGACACAGACACAGACACAGACACAGACAAGACAAGACACAGACACAGACACAGACACAGACACAGACACAGACACAGACACAGACACAGACACAGACACAGACACAGACACAAGACAACAGACAAACAGACACAGACACAGACACAGACACAGACACAGACACAGACACAGACACAGACACAGACACAGAACACAGACACAGACACAGACACAGACACAGACATAGACACAGACACAGACACAGACACAGACACAGACACAAGACACAGACACAGACACAGACGACACAGACACAGACACAGACACAGACACAGACACAGACACAAGACACAGACACAGACAAGACACAGACACAGACACAGACACAGACACAGACACAGACACAGACACAGACACAGACACAGACACAGACACAGACACAGACACAGACACAGACACAGACACAGACAAGACACAGACACAGACACAGACAAGACACAGACAAGACACAGACACAGACACAGACACAGACACAGACACAGACACAGACAAGACACAGACACAGACACAGACACAGACACAGACACAGACACAGACACAGACACAGACACAGACACAGACACAGACACAGACACAGACAAGACACAGACACAGACACAGACACAGACAAGACACAGACACAAGACACAGACACAGACAACAAGACACAGACAGACACAGACAAGACACAGACAAGACACAGACACAGACACAGACACAGACACAGACACAGACACAGACAAGACACAGACAAGACAAGACACAGACACAGACACAGACACAGACAAGACAAGACACAGACACAGACAGACACAGACACAGACACAGACACAGACAACACAGACACAGACACAGACACAGACACAGACACAGACACAGACACAGACACAGACACAGACACAGACACAGACACAGACACAGACACAGACACAGACACAGACACAGACACAGACACAGACACAGACAAACAGACACAGACACAGACACAGACACAGACACAGAACAGACACAGACACAGACACAGACACAGACAAGACACAGACACAGACACAGACACAGACACAGACACAGACACAGACACAGACACAGACACAGACACAGACACAGACACAGACACAGACACAGACACAGACACAGACACAGACACAGACACAGACACAGACACAGACACAGACAAACAGACACAGACACAGACACAGACACAGACACAGACACAGACACAGACACAACACAAAAAAAAAAAAAAAAAAAACAATATATATATACAGCGTGTTCAGCGAGGAATGGGACAGTGCAATATCTCGAGAGCGGATGAAGATTTTTAAATTATGAAAATATTTTTGTAAATATCTTCCAAGGGCGCACATTTGTTGGCACAAAGATTTGAATCAACGCCCATCACCGCCAGGTGGCGCTATCTCACTTCAATTTTTAAATGCAATGCCCTATTTTTATTTCATTTTGGATTCTATGACATATTTGTGATGACTTTTATTAAGACTCCTACCAACCTATCTTTTGTAGTTTCTGAGAAAAAATAATCCTTGGAATTTTAGCACAAAAACGTAATTTCAGGAAGTGCTCATAACATTGGGTGATACAGACAAAATAGCAAATTTTATACCATATGAAAGATAAAAGATTGTTCTTCCACAAAAATAATGCAGATAACGCCGAAATAATGCGATATGCTGTACACTAAATTGTAAGGGGGACCGACTTATCACAGTCGTTGGTTAAGAATCATGTGAAACATTTATCATGCCATGAAAACAAACGCGTAATGAAGTGTCTGTCAAGTTTCTGTCAGTTTACAGTTTCAGTTTTGAAAATCGTCTGTGCATCTTCAAATTCCATAATTATGTTTACGTTTTCTAACGAAGAATATTTTGATATGGTAATAATTTATGGTGAATGTAGAAAAAAATGCAAGGGCTGCACAAGTATTGTGTGCTGCCAGGTTTCGCGATCGACGCCATCCCGGAAAAAATACATTTGTTCGTGTAGCAAATATTTTGAGGGGAACCGGTCATTTTCCTCACCGTAAGTGCGAGAATCGCACAAAGACAGCAACAGATGAAGCACACACCGTCGGTGTATTAGCATGTGTAGCTTATAATCCTCATGTGTCTGTGAGATCTATTTCAGCATGCAGGAGATCAAGATCGCAGACTTAATTTTATCACCGGAGTTTTTATGGAACATTATGCGCAAGACCCTAATTTTCTAGGTCGTATCTTGTGGTCTGATGAAAGTAACTTTTCAAACAATGGAATCGTTAATCGCCACAATTCCCATTACTGGTCGTCAGAAAATCCTCATTGGGTAAGAGCAACCAATTTCCAAGTGAGATGGAACATAAATGTATGGTGCGGAATGGTAGTTGACAAATTGATTGGCCCATATTTTTTTAATGGTACCTTAACAGGCCAACGCTATTTGGATTTTCTTGAAAATCAACTGCCTCCTTTGCTTGAAGATGTAAATGTAAATCTGCGGCAAGTGATGTACTTTCAACAGGATGGCGCACCGGCGCACAACAGCGCAATAGTGAGAAATTATCTAAGTATAGTGTTTCCGCAACGATGGATAGGTACAAATGGTTCCATTATGTGGCCAGCTCGTTCTACTGACCTTAGTCCCTTAGACTACTTTCTTTGGGGACATTTAAAGAGTGTAGTGTATGAAACACCTTCTAGAAATGTAGAGGAGTTACAAAACAAAATTATAATTGCTTGTGCAAACATACCGCGAGAAACTTTAAGAGCGGCAACTAGTGTTACATTAATTAGGCGTTATCAAACGTGTGTAGAAAATGATGGAGAAACATTTGAACATTTAATTTAATTTTTATGCTTTCAATTAATAAAATTCCAAAAATTATTTTTTTCTTAGAAACTACAAAAGATAGGTTGGTAGAAGTCTTAATAAAAGTCATCACAAATATGTCATAGAATCCAAAAATGAAATAAAAAATAGGGCATTGCATTTAAAAAATTGAAGTGAGATAGCGCCACCTGGCGGTGATGGGCGTTGATTCAAATCTTTGTGCCAACAAATGTGCGCCCTTGGAAGATATTTACAAAAATATTTTCATAATTTAAAAATCTTCATCCGCTCTCGAGATATTGCACTGTCCCATTCCTCGCTGAACACGCGGTATATATGGGACAAAAACAAACGTGTACGTTAGGAAGAATATAGGTACAAACAGGTACAAATGACTTGAAATGGTTGATTGGATTTTAGAGTATGTTTATGACTAGATTTCTACAGTATCGTCTATAGTACATTTCGTTTGCATTTCGTTAATTATGTGCAATATCTGGCTTTCATTCTCTGTATTTGCGGTGATGGGCGTTGATTCAAATCTTTGTGCTAACAAATGTGCGCCCTTGGAAGATAGTTACAAAATTATTTTCATAATTTAAAAATCTTCATCCGCTCTCGAGATATTGCACTGTCCCATTCCTCGCTGAACACGCTGTATATATATATATATATATATATATATATATATATATATATATCTGTGTGTGTGTGTGTGCAATCTGTGGATAGAGGTTCTACATTTTCATTACATGTAAAATTGTTGCAAACTTATCATCCAATATAAGTTTAGCAAACAAACATCAAGCAGCGAAATGTAAGCTTGTGTTGGGCTTGCATTGCAAGTTTACTTGTGTTTCTATTTCTGTATCTATTTTACTAAGAAATTTAATCTTAATTATTTAATCTTACTTGCACACTGAATACGTTAAGGCATAGATACCAATCGAATAGGGAGGCAGCGCCCTTATAAATAAAAGTGCACGGCCAATAAAAGATCCAAAAGCTAAATTTTATTAAATTCAGCGAAACAATACCATAAAAAAACAATTCCTCAAGAAAAGCTAAATGATTCAGGAAACAAGTAAATATGAAACAGAGTCGTATACGACGTGCATTACAATGTAACTATCATCGCTTATATCAGACATAGAAGAATGTAATCATTTAATTTGATCTAAGTATAATTTTTTTAAATCATACTTTCATCAACAGCTTCGCCGATTAGTTAGACGTTGACGACTAGTATTACAGGTCAGGCATTTTACGACTAATTTAAAACACTCACTATAAGTATGACATCAAGCACCATTCAATTTAAAGAACCATACTCTTTCAGAATATGTAACGATTGAAATCTGGGTTTATTATTTTCTTTGAGTTTGTTTCCCAATTAATTATATTAAAGTTCATTTTTATATAAATGTCATAATATTTAAAGAAACATTTTTCTTTGCATAAATAAATAATACAGTAAATATCGTGGATCTTTTAAACATTTAATTTTGGTTTGGCGTTAATTTCATCCACTGCTTGTTCTTTATGCAAGCATTTCTAAGAAACTTTTTGTTGCTACGGCACTATGCGTTACCTATTAAACTTCGAGATTATATAAATTTGGAAAAGTATCACGCCCTTTTTAAAATGTAACGTCACCTGTACTGCTTAAACATCTTTGAAATCTTGGACTTGAAGCCATTTTCTTGTGACCGCATACACTTATGAGTTGATTGAATTATTTTGGATTATTTCCCAGTAGTAAAATCTTCACTTGATTTCATATTTAATTTTGACCAAATTATTTGTAATAATTCAAGAAAGGTATATGAGAGTCTAAGAATAGCAAATTGCTTTATATCACAACATAAGCAAAACTATAACTTCAAAATAATTAACCAACAAAGCTGGAACATTCTGGCTTGGGACATAAGGGTTATTACTACGGATTCTGATGTGGCAAGGACGTCTTATTTCTCTAGGCGGCTCAAGCTGCTGGAGAAATATTTTTAGATGGAAATGCGGGCCATAAAAGTTTATTTAATCTTTTTTTCATAAGGTCCTGATGCATTCGAAGGTAGTTAGATAACGGTTTGAATTTTACATGCTAAACACGAAAAAGCCTATTTTTTCTTTCTTTTAAATATTGTGAAAGATTACTTTTAATATTACTAGTAGGTAAACGGGTCGATATTCTATAGACAGAGATTCAGTAGGCCAAGAAATTAAAAACAATATTTTTTAAACTTACGTAAGTTAAAACTAATTACTATGACTTACGGAACCGTCTAAATTTAATAATAGCAATTAAACTAATTACGAAATTATATACAATATGTACAATTTTTTTTGACCAATTTGTGTAGCAGGTTGACTTCATCAAATACTTGTCAATAAACATGATAGATCTTTATTATAAAAAAGATATAAGAAAGTATGGATTTCCTTGGCACCATAGAAATTTCTTCTCCATTCACCTTACTAGACTTAAAAATACTTTTATTTTAACAAATAAAAAATATTTCTGTAAGTGTCAGTGTATCATTTACGGGTTCTTTGCGATTATTAAAGAAACGTGGAAATATAAGGGCGTTCCCATTGCATAAAAGCAGAACCGTTTATTAGTAAACGTATTTATATAGTCTTGTTTACACCTAGTAAGATATTGTACCCGAAACTCTGAACATTGTTTAACAAGTAGGGAGTTGTTATTACATAATCTGTTTTTGGAATAGCTGACAACTTGTTATACGTATTTTTATATCACTATTCAATAACATTTATTTTTAACTGCATATAGTAATAAATAAATGTTTAAACTAGGTCGGTAAAGAGTTTTTGCAAAAAGAACATATTCCTTCCATTATTATATGGTGCAATAAAAGATACAAGCAGAAGGTTATCTGATAGGATTAAATTATTGTTAGTTCTATACTTTCCTATCTATGCCGTTAACTTCAATTTATTAATAAAGTTTGTTAACTTACCTCGTGTAATCCTTTTCTTAGCAATTTACGTTTTCATCTGAAATAATCTCATACACAATAGTTTTAATTTAAACTTGTTGAAGTTAGTTTTCTTATGCTCGCATCTTGCAGTTAAAGTCGGACATAATGATAAACCGTAAATTTTAACCTTTGATATGTCTAGGGCCTTTCATAGACCTTGCAGTAGATGTATTTCCAAATAGGTTCCGCACTGACTTTACACAATGTAGCTATCTGAAATTATATAAGAATGCAAACTTTCACGATTACTACTTATAATTAAAACACTTATCTTTTGGGTGAGATATATTTTCATTAATTTTTTAAAAACTTAAACGTTTCGGTAACAATTACGGTTATCGTCTTCACTAAATGATAGCTTTGAAAATTAAGTAAGATGTCAATATTTGAAATTTGAAAACACAGATATAAGCCTGTTAGGAGACGCATATGTAAAAGCCAACTATTGAGTCAAATTTTATTCTAGTAAAGATTAGCTAGATTCTTAATACCGCCTTGAAAATGACCAATCAAATCATAATGTAAATCCAAAGTTGTGAAAAAATTTTTAAAGTGGTAAAGGCTAAAAACTTAACATACCAATTAAATATCTAGTGAGATCATAACAGATTCAACAAAAAGGTTATTTTTTGTTAACATTTAGTTAGTCATTTTTCCTCAGACTAGTGACTACACTTTTTCTTATTTATCTTACTGCTTTCCTAATAAATTTTAAATTTAATATGTCGATTGTTTGGAAGTTAGAAGTCAATCTCTGGAGTAAAGCTGAACTTCAGTACCAACTTTGTTCTCGTGGTATATCTTGTAATGTCAGTATTGATCTATTACGTAAAATTATCCGTAATCTGTATGTATAAAATTCAAAGCACTGACTGACTCACTGACTGACTGATATACCAACGCACAACCCAACCCGCTGGTCCATCCACTAAGACAGGTTTTTTCGAAATTCCACCCCTAAGAGGGTGAAATTGGGGTTGAATTTTTTTTGAAACTTTTTATTCTATGGGTCGATTGACTTGAAAATCGGCACACATACACAGGTACGGATAGTGCTGTATAATTAGATAAATCCCTCACTAATATTGATTATGACATTAACTTTAACACTGCTGCCTTTTCGTGTATGCTTAACGTAAAGCAATGCTTATCCGACCTTGTTCTGTGAAAGAAACAAAGCAGAACAATCATTTACTACTACTTCTCGTTACAAGTCGAAAAGCTAACAAGTTTAAAAGTACTACCTTCGCTGAATTCCCTCGTTTACCCTTTTCAAGTTCACGTTGTACTACTGCTCTTAAACGGCATGAAGAAATAGATTCGAGTTCACTTGCTTTAATTTCTTCCGAATCACATGAATGAACTAATTGTACTGCTACTTCTCGCAACATCCTAATGGCTCTACGTTTTTCTTCCAGATTCGTTTCTGTTTCTATACGTGAATTATCCATCTCTGGAGAGCGGCCTACCAGTAGAAGTTCCTGAAAAACCTAATTTTTTTCTTTCCAGTTTTAATATACATATCTAAATATAGATGGCTATGCAGTCGACATTTTTCCCTATCGTTAAATCTACTTATTACATTATTTTACGACGATTGACTAAGTTTCGCCCAGGTTGGCGATGTGTGCGTGTGCGTGTGCGTCAGCTTGTGCGTGTATGTGCGTGTGCGTGTACGTGTGCGTATGCATGTGCGTGTACATGTACGTGTGCGTGTGCGTGTACGTGTGTGTGTGTGCGTGGACGTGTGCGTGTGGATGTGCGTATGCGTGTCCGTGCGTGTGTGTGTGTGTGTGTGTGTGTGTGTGTGTGTGTGTGTGTGTGTGTGAGATTATTTGTTTCGACGATAACTCCAAAACGATGCCTAAATTTAGTATTTTAGCTTGTTTTTATTTCTCTTGGGACTGATTAGATTTTGGAAAAAGTTAATGTGTGGCGAAGAGGGTTAGCCCCAGTTTTTGGTTTTTCCAATTATTTCTGAAACTGCACATTTCAGAGAGGTAAAAGTACAAAAATTTAAAATTAACGTGTGGGCAGGAATTATTAACAGTTTTATCATAGGTCCTTTCATCTTACCACCTCGTTTCAATGGTTTAAATTACCTACAACATTTAGTAAATTTGCCAAAGGTATTTGATGAAGTTTCACTAGCTGTTAGGCAAAATATGTGGTTCGTGCACGACGGTGCACCACCACATTTCACGCTAAATGTCAAAAATCACTTAAATGAGAATTTTCGGAATCGATGGATTGCTCCTACAAATTGGCCAACTCGCTCACCGGATTTGACGCCAATGGATTACTTTTGATGGGAAACACTTGAAGAGATGGCAAACACCGAAGAGTAATTGTGGGTGCGAATACAAAATTCAGTAATCATTTTACGATTGGATGCAGAGATGTTGGATAGGGCGCCGTTCATTATTGTCCGAATTAATCTTTGTGTACATTAAAACGGAGGTCACTTTCAACATTTACTTACAGTTTAATTGAACAATTTATAATTTAATAAAGGTTGGCTGTTTTGATCGTTTGTTATTGACTTCGTATGCTATTCCTCTTGTTCTTTGCTAGTTCATCCTTAGATTATTACGTTGTTATGTTGTTGAGTAAAGCTCTGTTGTTGTTGGCCGGTTGGTCCTTAAGCACGCTCCAAACTTCTTGGACCAATCCTAAGCCTGGATAGTTGAAGGAGGGCTATGATGAATTTTAATACGCAATAACATGTTTAAATTCGATTATCACAGAAACAGCTGCTCGAAGCAACATCTACAAGGCATACCTTTTTTGAAGAAAACATATTGGGGAATAAGAATTTCTGACTAGAAATTTGATATATCGAGGCACGTTGTATTTAGACCACTAGAGATAATTTAATTCTACATAGCTTTTCTTTATACCTAACCAAATAAGCCTTAGAAATTAATTAAATAACACTTAAAGCACAAACTGTATTTACAATATGTTTCACATGCAGTCAGTAGTAGAACTTTTTTCAGGTTGGCATCTATTCTGAATACGCATTAACGACTATCAAACATGAAGATTTAAACGTCTATCTGACATATCATTATTGTCGTTTTTACGTTTCCTATTTTCCGAATGAACGTATTAGAAAGGAGACTGCATTATTATGTTAACAAATGTATTATTCCATTTCAGTTAACTTCTGTTTGATAGGTTGGAAAGTCAAGTGTTTTTCCACACCAGATGTATATATATATATATATATATATATATATATATATATATATATATATATATATATATATATATATATATATATATATATATATATATATATATATGATGAACGTTTACGTTTACGTTTAATGTTGAAATATATATATATATATATATATATATATATATATATTGCTATGATGAACGTTTACGTTTACGTTTAATGTTGAAATTAAAAATCGTACTACTGGTAGTAGTTGATATTTGTCTAAACATACTGTACCTAATATCATTACAGGTGTGCCTCCTAAACCTTGTCCGTCGTCACCGTGTACTTTTAATTGCTGAATTTGCTCGGGTGTAGAACATGTTGCTGCTTGCTGCGCTAGACCTAACCAGTCACTGTTATGGTTACGCAGAACCTGGTGTCACTAAACTCTTATGCTTTTTTTAAGAAACAGGGAGTCTTATAACTGAGTAAAATATTTTATTCTCTCTGTAATCTCTGGTACTCCTTTTTCTGATATTTCTGATAAAGAACGACTTCTTCTTGAGTTTGTATTTGCGAATGTTCGTAATGAACTTCCTTAGCTTAATATGCAATTTTTGGTTATAATTTTAAAGGTCTTTTGGACTGTAGAGATTTTCACAGTACCTTAGGTAAAAACTTCTTTATACCTTTTTCTTGACCATTACTTCTAAACAGAAATGGGTTGCACTAGTGTGCTCGAATACCAAATAAATGCTTCTCTTTGATCGAGTACCATCGTTCTCGTTAAAAGGAAAGACTACTCTTATTGATTTTTTTGCACAGTTATATACTATTTCCACTATTGAATGACGCTCCTCGTTGTGCACAATATCTCTAGCGTACATAATCCTTCTACTTATTGACAAATTCCACTTTCTGTTGACTCTAGACTTTTAACTGCCTTCATAGCCTCTGAACGTGGACAAACTACGCGTACGCCATTTTGGTTGCATAATTCACTTCCAGCATTTAACATTTAACTAAGGGTTGTTTTAGAACTGTATCGTTTGGTATATCTAGATGATATTGTGATTTGTACACCTACTTTTCAACAATTAGATGTTTTAGAAAAAGTGTTTCATTGCTTAGCTTCTACTTTTCGTCAGCACGTGACCTGACCCGAACTTAAATATTTGGGTTATGCTGTAAATAAGAATTGTTTTTTGGTTGATCCGAACAATGTCGTTGGCATTGTTTGGTTATACGAGCTGTACGTTTACAATAGTATAATCCACTGTAAAGACAAAGAACGTGTGCTTTTTTATTTTGTTCTGTCCTTGTAATAGTGTCCAAACTTCTTCTACTTCTTTGGTTACTCTACCAGTTATGTTCGTTCAGGTGCTATTTGTTACCCAGGTTAGGTTGAATAATCCGCTCTTCCCGGTTTTCTAGTTCCAAAAGCCAAATCCACCTGTTCTTGGCAAGTGTTATGTGTAGAGATTATATGTTCTTTTCCTACGCCTATAAAAGGCATTCACTCATCTTTGGTGTTGCCGATTTTTTTTTGCATGTTACTTGCTTATTCGTACTGCTAGTGCCACTTCTGTATGTTGTCTAGTTAAAACTTCTCGGTACATTATTACTGATAATATCGTACAATATTGGAGCAAAAATTCACTGAACTTTATACCGAATATCCTACTACTATTTTCATTAATGCTAAATGTCATCCGTAAGCAAATCCTGTTAAACGAATCAATCGAGTTCTTAAAGGAACATCATTTTACATCAACAAAAACATGTGGGATGTAAACTTAGTTAAAGTTGGTTGTGCAATTAGGTTTGCGTCCTAGTTACAATTGTTCTGCAGTATTAATAAATCCCATTATAGCCCTTTGTCTCTTTATGTCAATATTTTGACGTTTATTGTTGAATGAAAGATGTCCTGCGTTAATAATAACGACCAATGCCACTGAGGTAGACCAAACCATACGTATTTATATTTCAGCCTCTCTTGTTGAGGATTGGTCACAAAGAGTAATTTTGTTATTCTATATTACGTACCATTTTATTGGCCTACGAAACACTTTTATTACAAAAATTCGTCTAGATTATTTGATAAAAAAGATTTTTAATTAACAATTATTATTATCATTTGTATTATTATTATGTATTTAAATTTTATTATTAATCAAAAAGCTGTAATTATTATTAAATAAAATCGGTTATATTATAAATTAGAACGCGTATAAGAATTTCGTATAACACTTTGGGCCTCAAACACACATACTAGAGTCCTTTACAATTTTTGTTTTTGGTGATTCATTTGTGCAGTTTGTACTACATAATACTTTGTACGTAATTGAAGACATGACGTAAAAAAATTTTTATGCAAATTTGGTAGAATTAAATAAACCCTTGCCGGGCTTGAAACAATGAGTATGTACTGTAAACGGAACAAGTGGTAAAACCAGAGAGCGTAATCAAGAATTCAAACTACTGCGGATATTTAAGATAAAGCAGTAAGCAGGTTTCCCGCCTTTATTGAACTGCAAAGATCTACATTAGAGATTTCTAAACTGTCATATACACAACCAGATTTCTGCTTCCAATATTGTTATCACTTGAGCCACAAGCTAACATCCATTTCTTTCTAGAAGAGGCGTAATGCATTCAAGTATATTTATATTGTTGGGCAGAAAACGAGTTTATACGCTTCCATTTGCTTAAAATAACTACTTATCATAAAATCAGATATTTTTGTTAAGTATAATAATAACAATAATAACAATGTATAGGGTTTAAAAAAAAATTGTATACCCATTTTTTACAGTTATGTCGAAACTACTGGCAACATTGTAATGAAATTTTGTATGAGTATGTTTTGCAAGCTGACACATCCCATGAATTTGTTTTGAAATATTCAGCTTTTTAAAGTGCATTTATAAGTAAGAATTTTTTTAATCTATTTTTGGAAGTATTGAAATTTAAATAATTGAAACCGTACGGTAGTGCATTATAAGATCTAATTGCTTAGTAATTTGTTCCAATTCGAGATTTTGTTAGTCGTAGAAAATTAAGTTGAACTTTTTCGTTGTTTTTTGTTGGATAATCATGATTGTTATTGTGTTTAATATATTCTTCTTCATGACTTTATATATAGCAAGCACTGCAAGATATAATTTTACAAATGTGTCTTGGCAACCTTTTCTGTATTTTAAGTTGGCTATCACTTTTCTTTTCAAAGCATATACTCTATCACTCCCTCTCGCATGACCCCATACTAGAATACCATATGAAATAATTGAATGAACAATATCGTGATAAACACACAATCAAGTATGTGCAGTTTTTGTCTTGAAAAAGACAGATTTTACGTGGATTATGGGAACAATAAAAAGACAAATACAACGACAAGAACAGAAGGAAGCAAATTATGACAGTTTATACATACGTATTTACACACGCTCATGACCCCAGCGGATTAAAGTTTTGATAAACAACTTACACTTTCGAGTGTTGATAACAATATGCCCACAGCAGAGTTACAAACCCTACAATCAATCTAAATCACGCTGTATGAATTCTTACACACACATTAAACTGGCCTTTTAACTTTCACCAAAAAAATTGCACGTGATACTTTTCTATTACAGTTAAAAAATCACGGTAACACTGAATTATAATCTCCATAAATCCACATTCGCGACAACGATATAGATCCTAATGATCAATAAATTCTAGAAAGTGTTTAACACAAAAACAAAAAATTCGCTACACCCTCGACGCTGACGTCGGTTAAATACAGGTTAAAAAGACACTTTTATTTTTCTGATCAACACAACGCTAAATTGGAAATCGGTTTTACTTATTGAACTCGTAAGTTTCGGTAAAACGATAAAATGGTATACGGTAACAAATTTGTCAGGGTGTACTTATACTTAAAAACCGCATAAAGAGAACTGCTAATATAGAATCGATATTGTACAGTCCTAATCAAATTATGAAGCGCTTCACTTAACGATAACGACACGACGGTGAAAGCACCGATGGCTCACAATTATAATTCACACTACATCTTAATTTGTTTTCTACTTCAATTTTCAAAATCCAAATCTCAACTTCAACTGCTCTTACGAATTTGTGACAGATTTCGTCAAATCACCAATCATAAAAGAGAACATGGTAAGCGCGGTAAAAACGTGATGGTTTTCGGGAACCGAGTTGGAAAATACGTCACTAACACTTCGAAAACAGTATTGTAACATGATTTGCTTTCGTCGCCTCTAAACTTTGAAAAATCGACTCTAAACCAACGTATTATAAAACGACGATCTTCGTCTCTTAAAATAATTTATCAGAAATGACTTCCGTCATACAGTCGTCAACGTTTTAAATCTGCGAGCTGCGCACTCGTAAAGTAACTTTAACTACAAAGAAGCAATTTCCAATGACGTAATTTCAACTCAAACTAAACTATAAATTAACGATTACTTCAAAAATAAAAGTATCCGCTATTTACTAGAAAATATTAAACTCCCAAATTCCTTTTACTATTCTACTTTCGTTAACGCGTAGAAACTACTCGTAATTTAGAAACGTGAATCTATTTACAAACAAACAAACCGAAGAAACTATACGCCATTCCCGTAAAACTGGGCACTACGTCGCGCTCCAATTTTCAATAAATCCAAACATCGCCAAATAAAGTAAAATTTGTAACTTAATTAGTGCTTCCAAAATTTATACACAAATTTATCCAAATTTTCAATAATCTAATACTATAGAACACAGAATTTCCTCCTGCAATTTCTACAGGTAACATTTTAAACATCTTAAAGTTCGAGAAAAAAAGAATCTACGGAAAGTTTTCATCATCATGTTGAAAGAACATATTCTTGATAATAATAATTGGAGGTTCTATTAAGTCATAAGCTATATTGTTCAAAATTTAGGTTTTTATTCTAATCCAAACATTAGTCTTTCATCCGATTTGCTGTAGACTCCACAAACCACAAGCATTTTTGTTTACCCAGAAACATTGCTGTTTCGATTAAATATACCACAATTAGTAGGTCCATCGACGCGTATATCCTGAAAACCGCTAAAACAACCCTTTTGATATTTGATGACGTCATATTTTATGAAAATTTAAACTTTCATCATTATTACACATAATTAAAATACTTACCTTTTGGATTTTTAAATAGTGTATTTTTATATTTATATTTTACATTACAGTTATCGTTCCCAGTAGTGGTAATATCTTTAAGAATTGTTTAAAATGTTTAATGTACTATAGACTCTTTAACAGCCGCGCGTTAACAAAATCAGTGTGGCTCACCCATAATAGTTTGGTATCTACGTATAAACCAAGAAATTTTACGGAAGTGGTACTAATGATGAGATTTTTTAATGTAAAGACAAAATTTTCGGTTTTTGCAAGATTCAAGGGCAGTTTATTTGCAAGGAACCAATCGCCACAATTGATTGTGTTTTTTCACATTTTGATAATAGTCTCCAGATTATCACGCGTCTGACACAAAACAGTGTCATCGGCAAAAAGAATATATTTTGCTTTTGTGTCACAGAAAGGCAAGTCGTTTACGAACATGAGAAATAGAATGGGACCTAATACCGATCCGTGTGGTACCCCTAAACTAACCGTATATTTTTTAGAAATACAATGATGATAGGAAACAAATTGATAACTATTGTGCAGGTAAGATTTTATTAAGTTACTGCTATTATAATCAAGACCATAAAATTTTAGCTTTTCGATCAGTAGGTCATGACAAACGTAATCAAATGTCTTTGTGAGATCTAAGAAGTCATAATTGCCAACGTAGTCGATTTGTGGATATTGATTAAGAAGTCTCTTTCTTTCGAGATAAAGGAATAATTGATATCGGTCTATAATTGATTAATTAGTTCACATGAAGGACATACAATCACATACGTAATCGTGTGGAGAGTTTTTGTATTTAAGTCATAGGCATCTTTACTATTAGTATAGATAATCAACCTATATTCAAATAATAAGTACTAAATCAACACAGAAACTGAAACATGAAAACTTTGGCCTGAAACATTCCAACACGAAAGTTTACACTGAATTAACTTTTTTCAATACAATAACGAAATTTCAAACAATGTTATCTGTATCGGTTTCGAAGGTTTGACGGTTAGAGCGCATATACGATCCTTGTAATCTAATTGTAAAAACTCAGTTGCGAAAACTTTCGTTAAGTTTTCCTTACCCAAATATTCTCATCTAAACTTATAAACTTTTATACACTCTTTAAATAATGAAAAGCGACAGTCTCGCATCAAAAGTGGCTTCTTCAAATCCCACGCTCTTAAACTTTTTGATACGCTTTTATAAGAGAGCTTAACCCTCCTATTGTGTTAATATTTTGGTTCCACTTAGAGTGTTCGGCTCATTATGACCCGGGAGCCTATAGTTGTCTTATTGTCGTTAAATTGATATAACAGTAAATAATTATAATAAGAAGTAAGATATAGTATTTATTATTTATTACATTTTATTACGTTATTTTATTTTTATTATACCGGGTGTCCAAAGCGTCATGCGACGGAAGATTGTGGCTTCGCTGTTGAGTTTCATTAAAATCATTTATACAAAAGCTATATGGTTCCAATATGTGCACAAGCTAAAAATATTTTAGCACCTACAGGGTGATTCGTAAAAGTAGAGGGTATCAACTTTTTTATTTTAAATGGAACACCTTGTATATCATTACATTTTTGGATAACCTAATGATAAGCTTTTCAACGACGCATACATTTGTACATATAAAATGCAATGTTGCCAAGTTATTTAACAAAAATGTATTTTTTCCCTGAATGTAAGGTTAGCAATAAAAATTAATTCTTGGTTTATTATCTAAGTTGAGTCAATTTGTTCAGGGATATAATTAAGCTAGGTATATACTTTGAAAAGATGTAAACGTTTTATTGATATATTGAATACGGGAGAGAGGGCTCCGAGTGAAACTTTAGCATGTCCTACGTACATCAATTCTCTTATGTCAAATGAAACACCCTGTCTAGTGGGCGAATAGTACTCTGAAAGACCTAACTTTTATCTAAATACGTTGATACCGCTAAAATTTATATTTTTAAAAATATTTCCATTTTTTTAAATTTTCTATAATTATTTTATAACGCAACGATTTAATAAAGTGCCATGATTTCAAGTCACAATACCAGATTAGTAATAGTAATAATTAATTTTATTAAATATTTTTAACAATAAACTAAACATTGTAATATTGAAATAATAAACAAACAATTATCAAGAACAAGAAGTAGGTAAGTCAAACATATGCAAATGTGTACTTAAAAAAATTATAACTAAGGTTCAAACAAGCCTCCTCTTTTCTCAATGCACTGATTCAATCGCTGTCTATAGGAATGTTATAAATTATGCAACATTTGTTGGGTTATATTACAAAACGCTTGTTGAATTCTTTCCCTCATATTTTCTGCAGTAGTCGGCTATGTTCTATGAACTTCATTTTTTATGTAGCCCCATAAAAAATAGTCCATGAAAGTCAGATCGAGTGATCTGATCAGGCCACCTGATTTAAAAACTCCGTCACATCACGAGCCGAATGTGCAGGAGCGCCATCTTGTTGAAACCATATTTCCTCATTAGCGAATGGGATGTTTTCTTCAATCCATGGTAGCACGTTGGTTCGCAATAAATTTAAATAATTTACTGCATTTAAATTGTTTTCCCAAACATAGGTCCTAATAATCTGTTGCCAATAATACCAGCCCAAACATTGAGATTCCATCGATGCTGATTGTTTCTGTATCTAATTATATATGGATTTTCCATGGCGTAATAATGACAATTATGTCTATTCACAAAATAATTGTTATGAAAAGTAGATACGTCTGTCATCATAACTGTATTAAAAAATATATATGGTTGTCGCAATCCCCACCGACAGTAGTTTAATCTATTTTCAAAATCATGTTCATTCAATGCCTGATGGAGTTGGATCTTGTATGGATGGTATTTATATTCATTAATTATATTATGTATTGTTGATTTCTGTAAATCAAGTTCCACTGCAATTTTTCTAATACTTGTTTGACGGTTTTCTTGTATAGCTTGAAGCACCACTAGTTGAGTTTCCTCGTTGTTTACAGGTTTTGGACAATTGTTCTTTTTAAATCTACTTTTTTAAATTTTCAAGAACTCGTTCATCTGGACAACGGGCATCGGGAAATTATCTTTATAAATTCTAGAAGCAAGTAAACAATTACCTCGGGTTTCTCCTATTATGTAAATCATTTGAATTAATTCGTTCTTCGTATATTTCATTTTAAAATTTAGAGTTAACTTCTCTTAATTCAAGTTTTCTTCTAAATACAAATGTTTTTAAATCATGGCACTCTATTAAACCGTTACGTTATAAAATAATTATAGAAAAATTAAAAAATGGAAATATTTTAAAAACTATAAATTTTAGCGGTATCAATGTATTTAGATAAAAGTTAGGTATTAGAATTATCCGCCCATATCAAAGTATGCAGGGTGTTACATTTGAAATAAGAGAAAGTTTCACACGGAGCACTCTCTCCCCTATTCAATATATCAATAAAACGTTTACATCTTTTCAAAGCCTATACCTAGCTTAATTATATCCCTGAACTAATTTGCCTCAACTTAGATAATAAACCAAAAATTAATTTTTATTGCTAACCTTACATTCAGGAAAAAAAACATTTTTGTTAAATAACTTGGCAACGTAGCATTTTATATGTACAAATTTATACATCGTTGAAAAGCTTATTCATTAGGCTATCTAAAAATGTAATGATATACAGGGTGTTCCATTTAAAATAAAAAAGTTGATACCCCCTACTTTTACGAATCACCCTGTAGGTGCTAAAATATTTTTAAGTTGTGCACACATTGGAACCATATAACTTTTGTATAAATGATTTTAATGAAAAACAATCAGCGAAGCCACAGTCTTCCGTCGCGTGACGCTTTGGACACCCGGTATATTATTATACATGCTATGTAAAGAACATAGGAAAAACGTAGTAGTTAGGTATATACATTTATTTGTTACAGTCTTGACAGTAGTGATATAGTGCCAAGCATTGTTATTTTTCTTTCAAGTAGGTAAAAAATTATCACACGTTACGTTGTGAGCTTTTAGACCATAAGTAAGATCTACCACAACTCTTTTACCTTGACCTTCCTCTGAAGGTTCATGTTCTTTTTTCCCGAGGTAAACTTGCATGATATATGCATAAGCAGTTACAGAATCTCATAAACTCCAAATCTTGACTCCGTATTTAGCAGGTTTATTCGCGATGTACTGTCTAAAAGGACAACAGCCTCTAAAAGGTACCAGTTGCTCATCTACTGTTACATTTTCATTGCAACACATTCATCCCACAAGTCCCGTATGGGAGCTAATTTATCAGTTTAGCGTCATTGTGGTCGAGTTTTTTATCGTCAAAGCGAATTATTCGTGCAATTACATGAAATCGTTGTAGGGACATCGTTGCTCTGAATATTGGACGACCTACATTTCCATCCCATAGACTGGCTGTTGCCTCTCCATGAGATTTATACACACCAGCTAGAAGGGGTAGGCCAAAATATGATTCTAGTTCAACTAATGTTAGTTCTTGAAACGTGTCGCCACAAAGTCTTTTGCCTTCTAAATTTGACATTTTCAAAATTACAATTCTGGGTGAAATATAAGATGTACGCGGATTTTATGTCAATTATTCGCAACATAGCATACCTTGTTGGCCCAGGAATCAACGAAATAATATTTACTGCTGACAACCTTCCCGATTGATATGTCTTTTCATTCCATACTATATTGCTATCTTTTGAAGTTACGTGATTATCCGTATCAGCTTCATCTGAAATCGTAGCTTCCACTTGATCATCCGATTCGCTATTATATATCTCGATATAAATGGTCTTCTTCTTTAGAATCATTAGAATTACTATTAGAAACACACAAAAGTTTCTCAAGTTCACTATCTGTAAGCACTCTCTCACTACACATTTTTAACAATAAATTTTAATCGTCAGGTATTTCTTACTAGAGTATAACATCAAGTTTGATATTTACTACAAACTAACACACAGATGCTCACTGGCTGCATTTATACGCGAACCCATGCAGGAATAAACCTGTTCACAGGTACGCAAATAACGCATGCAATATGCGCAATAATGTGTCAATATTATGTAAGTTATTTATAATTATGAAAATAAAACAAAACTAATAAAATACATTCGTCTATGATTATAATCTTCTTCTCGTTTTTCCAATTTGAACCACTCAAATCACCAGGTCATATAGACCCAAACACAGTGAGTGTAACAAATGCACTTAAAAAAAACTAATTATAATTTTCTAATATCAATCTAGGTACACCGTTATTAGAGTAATGTAATAAAAGTCATGCAGTGGCAACGAAATATTTAAATAAATTAACGAATTATGCACATTAGAAGAACGCGATTGGGTCATATTAAGACGAGCACTGTAGGAGGGTTAAAAATAAAATCGTACCATTTTTCTTTTCATTCATTTGCTTTTATTTTTCCAGTTAATCACGAAATAATGATAGGCGTTTAAACTCGATAAACACATATCAATTTGTGTATGTATTTAAGGAATTTAGGTAGTTGTCACTTTTACTATGTTTGTTTTTCCGTGAAATTTTTCTTGTTCAATACACCCAGTTAATGTGTTTTTTATCGAGTACCTTTTACGGTTATACTTTACATCAAGCAAACTTAAGTGTCGTATTTTATTTGACTTTTAGTATGCTTCCATTTAAGCATTGAGTAACTGTTATTCATTCAACGATTTAAGTAAATTAAGGAAATTTCAGCTTGAATCATTTTTCAATTGTTCCTCTCACTTTTGAGGAATTACTCTTTTCACGCTTTGCCAATGCTAATATATAAAAGCAAAGTAATGACAAATTATGAATGAATTGGCAAACTGCCTGAAATGGTTTTTATTTCCAAGTTTCCTTTATCAAAAGGATGCTATAAAACGCAAGAAAGACCATTAAGTATGAAGCTTTATGTTTTTAATTTCCATATTAAATGAGAACTTTTTCAGCGCTGCCTATTCTGTACATTTACATTTTCAAAAAGGCCAATATATTACTCTTTAATACACTCACCTAAAAATAATCGATGAATGGAAGGAACTATTTAAAAAGTAGTGTTACTTGTTCGTGCAGTGACAACTGTCATTAACGATTTACTAAAAAACATCATCCACCTTATTACAATTTCGGATTTAAATTCACTGTACACCTCGATCCGCAATCTCACTAAGAAGGCTAAGGATCGTACGTAATTATTCCTGTTAACCGCAGTTTGCTGATTTCTCAACAGTCTGAGGATCACAAGCATTAGTATTAATATTTAACAAACTTTAAGCGCATCTGATAAACATAAATGTAATGCTTAAAAAGTAAACAGGCCAATAAGCTTATAAACAAGTTCATTATTCCAAAATACGATCCTTAATCTAGATTTGTATGTCATACCATTATCGATTGAAAAATTCATCATTTTAAATTGACACGCAACAGTAGCTTTATGAACAATAAATTACAAAAGTAGTATTATTAAACATGTCGAAGCATTGTCATTGTTTCCTCTTAATCACTCACATCTTTCTATATAGTTATAAATACTTAGGTTATGTAGTATTAGGTAACAAATGTAATACATAAATTTAAAATATCTGGTGTGGAACACCACACGACGTTCCAACCTGCAAAATGGAAATTAAAAGAAAATAAATAATTTTTTGCACTTTGTGGATCAAAAGTACTATTTGGTTCCCCCATTTCGGAGACTGAAGTGTTACTTTTAATCTGTAGGGATTAAAAAATAATTTAATCTTGTTATGGCATGAAACATCTGGGATTTTAAAAATAATTCATGAATCTCATTAGCCTTGAATAGTGTAGCTTCTTTGTCAAAGTGACTTTTCTAATAATTTAAATTTATCATAGATGTTTTAATTTTCAGAAAATAATATAATTATTTCTATTATTACTCCGAAGTGCAAAAATAGTAGATACCACGGGATTGAAGTTCCTTAATCCCTTGAATAGTTGTTGGTCTCGGGCTAAAGCCCTCGACCAACAAACTCTATTCGCGGGATTAAATGAGTAACTTCAATCCCTTGTTACCTAATATACTATTAATAACATTTTTTTTAGAATTACTATGCAACATCTTTTATAAAAAGCTGATTACAAAAATAGGTAATAATTGTAAACGCAAAAACAATAATCTATGTCAAAGAGACGTTTAAAACTTTATAACAGACAGGTTAATAGACATCTAGATACTAACTTAAAATAAATGAAATAATTTTAATTTTATTTTTTTTAGGATAACTATGCAACCTCTTTTTTATACGTTCATAACGAAAACTGGCAACATCGTAAAACAAAAACAATAATGTAGGTCAGAATGACGTTCAAAACTTCATGTCAGATACAGATTAACTCTCCGATATGTGACAAGTCTGTAAACAAGGTCGCGAGAACTTCAAAGAAAGACGTCGCGGTAACATGGATTTTCAGTATGAAAGTGTGCTCAATATGTTTTTGCATCATTTTGTATGTGTAGTTTATAGTTTTTAAAGTGCATAAATGTATATGGACCTATAAAAGCTGTAATATTGTCAGAATAGTGATCTTAATTGTCACTTTTCATATCAATATCCAAAATTCATAACGTGTAATTACTCATTACGTAAGTGTTAATCATTATCCACAACTTAAGGGAAGTTACCATCAGTTTCCTAGAGAAACTTAAATTCATTATCAGTTGATTTCCTCAAAGTACTTTCCCTAATAACGGATATTGGTAACCCAAGACCCTGACACGCGCAGCCTGTTTCATCATCTTTAGGTCTTGGTTCTACAGGAAGGACGTCACAACTCATCCTCATATAAATAGTAGGCATGGATCATGTATGGGCAGAATATATACAGATATATATATATATATATATATATATATATATATATATATATTACATTAGTATAATCATTATTATTTGTACCACTGTGTATCGAGCAATAGTTATTAACTATCAGTTGTTAAAGTATTCATAAGTGTTTCCAAGATGGCCAGCAGCAATATCATGTAAAATTTACTTTTATTATATTACTTTATTTTACGCTTACTTTACTGACTTTGTACCGACTCTACCAACCCCTAACCAAACAAACGATCCTGAAATGCCACAACGGCACGTCACGCCCTACGCCCCTAAAACACCGAGCGTGACAATATAATGATTGGAATGGAAAAAACAATATTTTTTTAGGCAGTAAAACAAATTAAAAAAAGTACATAGGTTATATTTTAATTCTATTTAGATGTTAATGGTATAGCTGCCGCTCGGCGAGCAGCGCAACGAGCCAATTGATGCGAGTGCTCAGTACAAACCGGTAATTGGTAGGTAAAACATTTGGATCGGGTTTTACGTTGGCGATGATATTGCTGACAACATAAATGACAAGACCAACGATTAGTCCGAGGTGCAAATTCAGACTTAGCTACCTGCTGTGGTCTTTGTAATAGCTGAAATGGTAAGAAAAACACAATTTTTAGTGTGTTTTATCTCATTTACCACATCAAATGCTTCCATAGCATTTTGTATTTTGGGATAGCATGTTATGCGTGAATTGGTAGCTCGATCCTCAACTTTTGGCACTGCTAATACTTTTGTCAACAATTGCAAAAACGAGTGTCGTTTATCTGACTAGCGGAGAGGATTCGTTTCATTATATATTATGAAGGAAGCCAGTGCAGCAAAATCACCCATGTTGTAGAACATTGCATGTAGCCAACAATTTGTCGAACGTTTGCATTTGATCCATTGTATTCACCCCCGATTTATGGGAATTGTAGTCCAGAATAGCCATTGGTTCTTGCTCGTTTAGATTATCTACCTCAGAAGTGTAATGCATAGTAGAGAGCAATAGTACCGATTTATTCTTCTTCGGCACATATGAACACAATGAAACATTGCCATTGTGGAAACCAAACAACGAGCTCAACACAGGACGCGCAAGACTGTTCAAAAATGCAGGTTGGAACTCAAGTTTTGTATGCTCACACCATTCCAACAAACGAAATTTTTTGAGCCATCAATAAATGTTGCCACTTCTAACGTTGAGGAAAGATATTGTCGGTATAAACTGTGCGACCGACACCAAGGTAGTTTCCAACCAAATCAAGCACTATTGTCTGACCTTGATTGACCTCGTGTTCGCGACCTGGCATCTTTCCAACATAAATTATACCCTTAAGGGGGCAAAGCGATATCGACTCACACAACCACCATACTTTTATTCCATATTTGGCAGGTTTAGAGGGAATATACCGTGTAAAACGTGTGCGGTCTAGATGTGGAAATAATTATTCGTCCACAGTTAGCGAACTGTGCGAAGTGTAAGCTGCTCTCAAATTTATCTGTAACATTATCCAAATATCATCACTGGCGGCAGTTCTGCTGGTGACTAATCTCTGCGGCCGTAAATTCGCATTACCTAAACGAATGAATTTTGTAATAGACACAAAACGATAATGCGATAAAGCAGCTTTGAATATTGGATCATGGGTTGAGTCCCATAGTTCCTTCGTAGGCTCGGTGTTGGATTTTGTCAGCCCAGCACATGAAATGATCGCCACGAATGCATAAAACTCTTTCAAAACTACAACTTTCCATTGCTTCTGCTTCCTTGGACTTTCTTGGTTCCATGTAGCTGCTACCTGGTTGGCCTTACGCTTCGTTTTGCGACTGATGATGCGAGCGATATCTTCTGTGATCAGGGAACGAAAGATGGATAGTGGATCATAAATCATCTTGTTCGATGGCCCTGGTTTGTTTTGTTTATAGTCGATGATGTTATGAGTACGGATACGTCTACTTGGTGGTTCATATTTGTACCATTTCGGTCCATTTTTAGACATAAGGTAAGCAGCATCAAACCCAACTTGAGGAAGAGCAGAAATGGCAGCAGTAGCTTCTTCACGAATCATATCCACTTGATCATTGTCGTCTTCATCGAATTCAATTTCCACATTTGCTTCGCCTTCTACATCGGACACATCTCTATCATATTCTGGTCGGCACGTAAGGTCACTGTCATCATCACCATCGTCAAAAGAATCCTCATTGTCGCTCATTTCAGCTTTTATATAAGCAAGACATTTTGCATCGGCCTCGCGTTTCTCCCCCGCAGTCAAACGTTGGTAGCATATTGTGTTACTGATAACCATATTTACAAGATCCCAACCATCGTCTGCCATTTTTCTATAGTAAAAAACAAACAAATAGAAATAATTATATGCCGGAACAAAAGAAACCCAATTTACCTTATAAATCGAAAAAAAATATATTCAAAAAACAAAACACTTGAAAAAATTAACCACTTAACGCACAGAAGCACAAACATACGTTTCATTTGTCAAACGGTAGTCTCACCCTGAAGGGCGGGTCGCTCACAAACACATTCCATGTTTACTACCACTATTTCGGCTCTTTTATGTACAGGGTCTGAAGGAACCTATAATAGCAAACAATTACAATGTAATGTAATGTTAACGTAGTAATTCCAAAGGCGCCCGCTTCTATAAAAATATCGATAATATTTACTTAATGTTTACATTTATTTCGCTTTACATTAAAAAACTTTATAAAGAAAATTTATTTATATATAAATAATTTATTTATTTATGTAAAATTAAAAAAAATACATCTACACTTTTTCTTATAAAATTTATCGTTATTCAGATAATGAAAAAAATTGAACTAACACTTAAATTCTACCTTCGGAATTTTTTTTCTGCTAATTTACGAGTCATATCAAAGAATTACATAGAACATAATTAATCGATATGTTTAAGGTCTATATCTAGGTATTTTTATATCTTTGAAATATGCAGCTGTTTTAGAAATATTTGATAAAAACCAAAAACTGTCCCTAATAAACCCCCCCTCTCCGCAGCTGGATTTCTCTCAAAATCTAACCAGCTCTAAGCCAAATGAAAAAAATTTTAAGTACATAAGTATTTTCGTTCAGGAGTTATCGTGGATTCTAAGATACATCCATACAGACATACAGACACACACACACACACACACGCACACACACACGCACACACGCAGACACGCACACACACACGCACGCACGCACGCACCCGCCCACCCACACAACCACACAACAGCACACGCGCTCACGCGCACGCACACGCGACACAGCACGCACACACGACACACATACACACACACGCACATACGCACACACGCAAATACGCACACGCACACACTCATACGCACACACACACGCGCTCACGCACACAGCGCTCACGTGCAATAGTACAAAACTGCTGAAGAAATAATATTGAACCAAGAACAATTCGCAATATCTTGAAAAGGAATAAATACCGTTGCTATAAGTTGCAAACTACACAAGAAATTTTTACAGAAGATCAGCAAAAGCGTATGGAATTTTGTGAAGATATGATGAATCGGGCCAATGAAAACGAAAGACTAGATAATTTACATGGCCATCACAATCCGTTTGTCTCTGTTGGTTACTCTCGGGAAAACAAACACATTAGTATTCCTTACCGGACACAAACCCCAAAAAGTTAATGTGTGGGCAGGAATTTTAGGCAATTCCATAATTGGTCCATTTTTATCAACGGAAACTTGAATGCGAACAAATTTTAAAACTATTGAGAAACCAGACAGTTCCAACTGTTCAACACCTCAATATAAATTTTAATGACATTTGGTACCAAGAAGATGGCTGACATGCTCATACTGCAATACGAGTTCAACAGTTTTTGGAAACTACTACTACGTATCCCAGCAAATTTATGGGCACAGACATGAACGTGCTAACAATTTGGACGAACTTCGTGTCAAAATTACTCTTTAAACAGCATCACCCAACAAATGTTAGAAAACACCCGATCATATTGGGTTACCGCCTTGCGCAAGGTGGAGGTCTTTTCGAAAATTGATTATAATGCTAAAGTTAAACCTTAACCTTAAGTTATACTAACAATGTAATTGTTAACGTTCTTGTTTGTAGGTTTGTAATTCTTTCTTGGTTCTTCTTACGAGTAGTAATCGAACCAAGTCATAAATTCGCAATTACAATAAACTTCGATGTTTGAGGTATTATCATGTAATGTTTAAGTGTAAAGTATTCACTTAATAGGTTCGAAGAACACGCGACTTTTCAACATCATCTTAGGTTTCGTTAGAAATGTTGAAGCTAGGCTGAAGGAGACTTAAGTAGTTCACATTTTGTGCCTACATGCAAATATGTATAAGTGGCAACATCGGTAAAGTAATGTCTCTCTCACACTCAGATAATGCTTATTGGGTTTCTTTCTAGCTTATTATAAGTCAGACCCGCAATAATATTTTTCCATACCTGTATATTGCTGAAGTTTTATGGCCGCTCTTTATTCTTTTTATGGGTTTGTGTTACTGGGCACCAATTTGTTTTGTACTGAAAATTTACCACATTGGGAATTTGTTGTGATCGTAAAACTGAATTTTAAAATGTCAAAAAGTAAAAGAAACGATTTGATTTAAATTTATCAAACATGCTTAAAACTGAATTTAGATATTTATGGTGTAGATCGTCCGATAGATACTATAAGATACAATATTTCGTTCTTGCATGACGTAAGAAATGCATGTACAAATAATACGTATTTGGACAGCGGTTATTCATTCATGCGTACATTAGAAGTGTTGCTTACATTCCTTCTTACAACATAAATGAGTACCGGTTCGTGTTTACATATCACATCTTGATTCATCAATGCTAGTGACAAACGATTGATTTATGTATCAGAATTTGTTGCAATTTTATTGAACCCTACGTATGCAGGAATACATTTATCGAAGTTAGTCATTCATTCAAATCTAGCGGTTAGTCTTTTACTTACTTTATTATTTTAATCCTACATAGGGCAAGTTTAGCCTAATGTGCTAAAGCACTCAGAAGGATCCATTGGCGGATGTTGGATTGCCAAATTGTGCCTGTAAATGAGAAGAACTATAAAAACACTTTCAGAGTTTAGAACTTGTATAGAAAAATTTGGATTACGCCCGTTTTGTACAAGTTAAAATTTGTACTGCATATTGACGAAATGAATGAAGTAACTAAGTGTCCCTATCAAGGGTGGTGTCAAACACTAATTATATTCTAGTTGGTGTCGAATTTGAGCCGCACAATAGGTTGCCGCGAGGTAAAGTGCTATTTACAGAAAACCTGTAAAACAGGGTTTCTGTAAACAGTAACGAGCAGTTGTTTTAGTAACTGTAAAAAGAATCAACCCATGATAGATTTGAATATACCGGCATTCTTAAATTGGGTCTGAAACTTAGGATATGAGCTATTCATACTTACAACAGGAAATGGTCGACCCTTTTTGGTGGGCACAAAGACGAAACTGAATTTTATCGTCATTAAATTTAATTACCGTATTTCTTTCCAGTCAATAACCTGAAACCTGAAAAACTTTAGATATATAATACCACTAGTGCGTCCAAAATTATCGACAATCCGGGAAAAAGCGGCGTTGGCTGGAAACTGCATGATTTGGTTTTCTCTATTAGTTAAAAATTACGAGTCCGACTCCGATGGAGGAGGGCTCTTCTTTTAACCAACGAATGCGGTTTCCTTAAGGAAACAACGCTTTTTTCTGGATTATCTGATTAATTTTGATGCACGCGTGGTATTTGGAAGAATATTTCCAGAATATATATATATATATATATATATATATATATATATATATATATATATATATATATAAACAAACGAACATAACTTTAGTTAATTAATTACAAATTTACATTTAAAAAGCGACAAAACTTTTTAATTACTAAGCATGTAACAAAATTTAGAAAACGAACAATACTTGCGTCCAAATAAATGCCTGATTTTTTACCGTATTCTTCGGAACACTCCTTTCAATATTGCTATCAATGGTTTCTCACAAAATTTTACGAAATCGTTTCATTTTTACAATAAACTTAACTTAAATTTTTTAACGTGGCTGTCAGTTTTTGACAAATGCTTCTTGTTCATGACAAGAATAGTTCTGTTACTATGGTAGTTGAGTATGACGTCACTGCAGTTGAATTACCGCTGTAATTCATAACGTTCAATGGGATTATCATACACAATACCTCAAGTGGCCGATGAATTGCCGAAAATTTTTGCCAAAGTGTATGAGTGTTTATTGCTTCGATATAAATTGGTCAAATGCTTAAGCACGAGACCAATTTTGAAGCAATAAACATGATTAAGCACTTTGACAAAAATTTATGCAATTCGTCGGCACGAGTGGTATTTAAAAGACTATTCAACGAACAAAACTGACGGTCAATTGAATTAATTAATTAGTTTTAATTTAGAACAAGTTGGAGGTTATATAGTGGTTTCGATGGTAGTCGGAGTCTGCATTATTTTGAGGAACAAGATAAACGTCAAAGTTTATGTCAATTTGACATTTTACCGGAAGGCAATTAAATTTCACAGAGAAAGAAATTGCCGGAAATATTCCGCTAGCGGAATTGTCGCATAATAATTGTGCTCTGATTGGTCCAAACAAAAAATACTAAATTGTAATTGGTTGATAGTTGACATGGAGAGGATGAGTGGAATACGCGCTGTAATCCTAACGAAGTTCCATTGCAGTATAGGAGTAAATTATACATGAGGGAAATATTCACTGATACCTGTGGGATGCCCGTGTTAATGCCAACTTTTTTTGAAAAGAAACCATCATCTACGACATGTATTCGTTTTTTTATCAAGAAAACTGTAAACCTTACTGATAAGCTTACCAGTTACGCAACGTAAGGTTGGCAAGTATACACTTATGCAAATCATAGTAAAATACAATAGAAATATTTAAAGGAACTACATCTGTTTCGCCAGCTCGCTCTAATATGTTGTACAAATCTTGGATCACATATGAAGGAAGATCACTTACTGAACGACTATGCCTAAAACGGTATTGGTGGTCACTAGGGAGTTTATTTGGTTCTAAGAAAGAAAATAGTAGCTGATTGATTTTTTTTGCATGACTTTAGACAAAACGGAGGTGCTAACCATTAGTCGATAGTTAGAGCGATCGGTCTTGCCTTTTTTAGGAATAGGATGAACATTAGATAACTTCCATGATGTAGGAGATTCCCCAGAAGGCATAAAGATAGGACTGGTACTAATTTTCTGTAAGATAATAGGTGGGATACCGTCTGTGTCAGTCGCCTTTTCAGAATCAAGCCTACTAATAATCGAATCTAGGAGTTTGTATCAAGAATGAATTGGTTTCGTATGGAGTAGAGTTCACTAGTGGCACATCTTTTCAGGATCATTAAGACCACGAATTTGATGCGAATAATTGCACAAGACGATTGACTTTATGCAGAAGAAATGAAAATGTGCAATGGGTTGTGTATGACTGTCGACCGATATATTCCATTTACTATAATCTTTATTTTGTGCTGATCTAATGATCAACACAAGCATTAAACTATAGTTGAGACCGATAATGACCTATTCGATTTTGTTTTTTAGGAATGTATTACTCCAAGCCCATGAGGATGACTTCAGATACTGAAGTGGGTTTCGACATTTATGTATCATAAACAAACATAAGTAGTCTATTCAAGATGGAGGGTATTATTGAAAGTTTAACAAATTATATTTTCCATGTTCAATAAACAATGCCAATTAATTTTAAATTCACGATTTCCTAAATTCAAATCTAGCAATTAGCGCCATTGTATAGTTTTTACACGTAAAACTTTTCCGATTTAGAAACACATATTTCAGAACCACAAATGAAAACTAATAACATTTATGTAATTACTTCAAAGCTTTCCGATACCGATACGCTTCATAAACTTTCTATTTCCGAATATCTCGTACAATGTATTTTCCTTCATAAAAGCTTTCAGAACTAGGTTAACTAAAGTAACTAAAACTCACTTGAAGTAAATTTTCTTGTAACAGCATCCAACGCAATCAATCTAAATTATTCCGCAAGTAGCTTTATTTATTTAATAGAATCTTAAAAGTTTTAACATTTGTTAAAAAAGTCTAACCAAACGGTATTGCACATTAAGTGTGGATATATTTCATAAATAACTGCATATGTATTACAACTGAAAGCTTATTTAAATTTTGAAATTAAATTCCTAAATTCTCATCAAGTTGTTATTAATTATTTATTAAATAAGCTTCCTACATCTAAAAATGTTCAAGTGAGAAGTTAACGACGATAAAAGATTGATTAGTTTCCTTAAAACTTGGTAAATTGTAAAGATAATTCATTATCCTTATAACTATCATTAATTACTTCTTGTTCTATGAAGGCCAGTTGTCAATGTTTTTAGATCTTGAAATTGATTATAGCGAATTAAACTGATACCTACGTTTAAGCAGTTATAAACTTAATGAACAAAAACGTATCTAAATTTGAAGATTTCATTAACTTGTCAATTTTGCACGAATTTAATTATAAGATTATATAGTGGAGAAAGGATTATAATGGGTGGTTTCAATCAAAGATGCTCTCATTTACCTTAGAGATATTTAAGCTTTACAAGCAGTTTAATGGATTGATCTTTTCATCACTCCAAAACAGTTAATTTGTAGCGAATGACATTAATTTTATAAAATCTGTAAATATTTCATTGAATTATAATTATGGTGGGGTTATTTGTTAGTTCAGAAGCAACAGTTCTAAACAATATTAGTTTTGGATACACACACCTCATGTATCTGGAATTTTACTAACGTGATTAATATTATAATGTAATGTATGAAATGTATTCTGTATTATAAGTGTTTTGTAACTGTGGTTTCATATTGGTTGGGTTGACCGGCCTATTTCCACAGTTTTTGCTGTTATAGCGCAACGTTTCGGAAGCGGCCTCTGCTTCGCCATCAGGCTTAGTCCTGTCTTCGCACTTGAGTCGAATTCATATGTTATAATTTTTTCCCAAGCACTTGATTACCGATATATATTTTTAGTATATATATATATATATATATATATATATATATATATATATATATATATATATATATATATATATATATATATATATATATACACACACAGTATGTCCCCGGATCGACTTTAAAAGAGGGAAAATTCTCTTATTTTTGATTTCTCAGAAAATTTCATTCTTGATGATTTGCCCTGCTTGTTTTCAAACCCCCGA
Organism: Vesta saturnalis; assembly: GCA_036346205.1. NCBI lineage: Eukaryota > Metazoa > Arthropoda > Insecta > Coleoptera > Lampyridae > Vesta > Vesta saturnalis. Next base: position 1,402,818 of record JARFJB010001741.1, on the reverse strand, counting down.
AACACAAATTACTTTCTATTTTGCTCATACGGTTCTCGAGATAATGTTTTTCCTAATTTTTAGAAGTAACTTTAGTAGCCGGATTTCATTGAAAAACACCACTGACAGAAATTGTCAAATGTGATAATTCTGTTGAACTGCAAATTAATTCATGCTAATTTGAATTGTATGCTATGATGTTGACTTTACAACAAAGAATTTATCTAATTCAATGTTACGGAACTGGGGAAGAGTGCTACCGAGTTGTTATCAGAAAATTCAACCAAAAATACCCGGAGGTTGCCATTTCGAATGCCGGAGCAAAAAACTTGGTAACTAAATTCCTTCAAACAGGCTCGGTTTTAAACCTAAAGAAGCCAAAGAAGTTGTTCGATGAAGAAGATGCTGCTACTGTTCTCGCCGTTCATTCCGCAACAGAAGTTCCAAGGTTGTCTTTAAGAAGGAGGGCACTACGAATTGGGATTACAAAGAATCCTCAAGGAGAACAAAATTTTACCATTTAAGCCGCAATTTAGGCAAACTTTAGAGAACGGTGATGAAGCCAAACGTCTGGATTTTTTTTTTGGAAATGGGCAGTAGAGTTTTGGAATATTCAAATTTTCATAAACGAATAATGTTCTCCGATGAATCGACCTTTTCAACTAACGGAGTCGTTTCCTCCCAACATTGCCGTTACTGGAGTAGGACGAATCCAAACTTCCGAATTGCTAGTCGCAGACAATGTTTGAAAAAAGTTAATGTGTGGTGTGCGGTTTCGTACCATGGAATTATTGGCCCATATTTTTTTGATCAAAATTTAAACCGTTATTAATATTTGGAAATGTTGCAAAATTTTTTAACTGATAAACTGGATGAATTGCCATTGAACTACCAAATTGAAATGTTCTTCCAGCACGATGGGTGCCCTGCTCATTATGCCGGTACTGTTCGCCAGTGGCTCAATACAGAGTTCCATGATAACTGGATAGGAAGAGATGGTCCCATTTTATGGCCGCCGAGAAGTCCTGATCTCACAATAATAGACTTTTATCTGTGGGGTCGTTTAAAACAAATTGTGAACAGTGAGCCATTAGACAATGATGAAGAGCAATTGAAAATTAGGATACGGAATGCTGTCCAGTCCCTTTCGATCGAAGAAATAAGGCGCAGTTTAAATGAATTCAGAGCTCGCATTGAAATCTGTGCGGAAAAAGGAGGAACATTATTCGAATAGAAAATTAATAGTTCAGTTTTTTGAGAATTTCATTTCATTTTACCATCAATTGTTAAATTTAGTTAATTAAAACTTGTGAGACCAATTTGATTTTTCCTTTGAAACAAATCAATTTACTTCAAAAATTACGAAAAGCTCGAATTTTTCAAGAACAATGATATTATCTCGAGAACCGTTTGAGTTAAATAGCAAGTAATTTGTGTTTCGGGGTTTGAAAACAAGCAGGGCAAATCAGCAAGAATGAAATTTTCTGAGAAATCAAAAATAAGAGAATTTCCCTCTTTAAAGTCGATCCGACATACTGTATATATATATATATATATATATATATATATATATATATATATATATATATATATATATATATATATATATATATATATATATATATATATATATATATATATATTGCGTTAAGCTCTTCGTATTATTGGAATCCATATGGGTTTCATTACCACACATCTTAAACTTTGGTATACCAGTTTAATTTTGCTAAAACTAACCATTTTGAAGATAACCGCAATTAATGATGGCAATGGTGATTTTAATTCGCCCTTTTAACAACAGTAGGACAAAAATCGTGTTGGCTGTTTAACACAAAATATTTATTATGGGAACAATGATTTGGAATGAATCTGAACCTAAAACTAGATAAAACCAACATCAAACCAGAAAAGAAGAATACTTGTTTTAAGAATGTATATTAAATGTGGCTAAATACTAAAACATTACTTACAAAAACAAAAATCTGGAACACATCGATACCTAAAACTAAAGAAAGCTAACAATAAACATGAGAAACTGATTCTAGAATTTTAGAACATAAAATGCCCTTTCCTGAAGATTCTTGGACTCTTCAAAGAATTTGTTGGTCAGATTTGACCGAAATGAAACATTGTTCGGTCAAGGAGCTCTTCTTGTGTGTCACCTGACCAAAGAAACTAAAATGTGGGGGCGCTCCGTCGTACATGAACCACATATTTTGCCTGGTTCCGATATCCTCGCCTTCTAAGAACTCGGGCAACTGATTTTGAAGGAACTCGCAGTAATATTGTCCATTTATTCGAGGTGGCAAAACGAATGGGCCTACCAAATGCGAGCCAATAATTCCAGCCCATACATTTATCTGGAACTGTCTTTGATGACGCGTTTTGATCGTCACATGTGGATTCTCTTCATACCAAATGTGTAAATTATTACTCCGTTTCTTCCAAAACCTGCTTCATCCACGTACAATATTAAACGAATAAACACTGGATTTCGTTAAAATTGTTCTAAAAATCAGTGCGAAAATCGCAACCTGGCGGGAAAATCGGCTGGACTTTTGAATATCGTACAGAAGAAGCAGTTGTTTCCTAAAAATCCTTCCGATGGTTGATTTTGAAACGTTCATTCCTAAAGGTAGTGGTCTGATGCTGATTGTTTGCTCAGCAGCGACTGCATTCATATCATCTTCCTCCACTTCTGGGGAACGTGTTGTCCAAGGAGCACACCTATTTGCATTATTTAGTGCAAACCGGTCTAGAATAGCGCACAAATTTTCTGTGGTTAACAGTTTCTAATCAAGCTGATCTTACCAGTTCCCCTCAGTCGTCGATCTACACGTTCAAAAGTTTTGCTATTAGGCACGCTTCGATTATGGAACCTTTGCTGGTGCAGTCTTCTTGCTCTTAATGCTTTGCAAGAAGCCATTCTATACATCAAATGCATATCCGCATATTCAGTGTTTCTGTAGTTCATTTCTCACCAATTGCTAAATTAAATGAAGCTCTTAAACTTTAAAAAAGGACCTACTCTAATACCTATAGCATTGTATTAATCTAATCGTCACGATTTGACAGATAATCTGTTTCTACATGAACAGCCAACTTGTGTGTATGTATCTATTACTTACTATTAACTAATTTTTATTAACTTGCAAATAAACATTGTAGCTACTATTTGTTACCTGAAATCAAATAAGTAGATCTATTTTACGTAGTAAAATACTGACGAATGAGACATTAACTTTAAAAATATATAAAACGGCTTACGATTGCCTTTCAGATTCACGAACTTGATGCTATTCTGCACCTCGCCCTTCACAAAATGATTCAGGATTTGAATCTTAAAGATTTTGAAAAATATGCGTTTTTGAGTCATGTTTTGAAAGTTAGCCGTATTTCTTATAAGAAGTTCTTCTTTTATGTTGGTTTTTTCATTTTTAGGTTTTGCAACGGGCGTAATACCCTTGGATATTATTTTTGTTTGTTTAACCCGCTCGAAAGAATAAGATTTGAGTTCTTTTAACCTTTTTTATAAATTCAACGTTATTGAATAAAATTTGATATTGTTATTGTGGAACTGAAATGATTATTTTTTATTACGTTTTATTAAAACTGAATGGGTTCAATTTATAAAGGTATCATTTACTAGTTAAATTTTCCTTCGCTTGCTAATTAATTTCGGTTTGCGTAAATGAAGATTTACGCTTACGAATTCCTTTCTTAATCCGTTGCGACGGCCAGCTCATAGTTAAAATAAAGAAACGGTCACTGTTATCATTAACTAAAATTATGGTCATTTCGATTTATTTATTTATCTGGATTCCTATTGAGTTGACTTCTTTATTCAATATTTGTATAAGCTTTTAATATTAATAATCTTTAGCAATAAAATAAATCAAACGTTATACTCATTTAATTAAATTCTAAAACGAAAATGCATCAATACGTTGTTTATAAATATATACAAAAATTAAACCTATAATGTAAAACAGTATTCTTAAAACTAACATGTAAAATCTTTATCAGAATTAAACGTATTGTTTTTCGTTTAATTGTGATAGTCAATGTAAAGTTTCGAGCTTGCGCTACAAACTGCAATATCCAATCGTATTACCCATTATTAAGACTTGAGTTATTATTCTTTATAGTTTGATTTACCAATTTGGATCGATTACTGTCTTTTATATTTATTGTTCACTATTTAAACCCAATTGATTGCCGCTCTGATACATACAAAACGCGTTATCTTCACTTATTACGTCACTTTTATACGTATTTTAAAACGCTATTGTAAACTATTACGCAATCTTAACTTTTCCTCGCATTAGTAAGGAAAACATCACTTATATTTCTTTATCACTATATTAACTGAATTTTCATTATAATTTTACAATATTAATTGCAACATAAATCAATCTGCAGCAATCGCTTTTCAACCAACTGATTGCTTACTAGAGGCGACCTCCTTGATCGCCTACTTAACGCCACTATTTTTGCCCATCATTATTATGACAGCGTCTCATCCCTTCAACACATCAATACACTTGCAAATGTCGCGTATTTAAATATTTTCAAAGTGAATATATAGATAATTTATTGAAATAAACTTTTCATCTTAATATTAATTACATTCAAATACAAATAAACAATAACCATTTCTTTATCCAGAAAAATAATATACACCGTGTCCAAGATAAGGATGCCCACTATGGGATCTCGGAAACGGTAAGAAATGGAAGGTCGGTTAAATGGAACAAAAGTTACACATTTGAGTATCTATTAATGGTCTTTGTAGAACTCGAATATCTCTTATAGTTTTTGAGATATTTGAACAAAATTTAATTTTCTTATTTTCGTTTTAATTTTTTCTGACCTTATTTGGACACTAAAAAATTTTTTTGCCATATTTAAATTCTCTCCTTGATTCTGAATTTAACAATATATCACACTTTATATTTTTGATACGTTTCGGATGAGAAAATTCATATTCAATGTAAAACATCGAAAACGTACAGTTAAAACTAATACTAGAAACATTAGAAAATAGTAAAATTATTATAAAATTATGTTTTGTAATTTTAAATGATAGACAAATAAAAACAAATTTATTTTAAGGTTAATAAACTCACAAAATATGTTCAAAAAATTCCCGTTATTCTCTAAACATAAATAGCATCTTCTAACTGTAGCATCTAAACCATTCTTCAGCATTTGAGGAGTTATACTAGCAAACGCTCGAGAACTAATCTTTGTAAAATTTCTTCGTTTTCAATATCGTTTCCATAAATGTAATTTTAATGTATCCCCAAAGAAAAAATACAAAGGTGTTATATCTGGAGAACGGAAGGCCACAGTACATTTGCATAAGTGCCAATACATCTTTCTGGAAATCTAACTGACAGGTATTCTCTGCAACTCTGGAATTATGTGCTGGTGCACCGTCCTGTATAAACCAACAACCTTCAACTTCTTGGAAAGGCAAATCATTCAAAGCTATCTCTAATTCATTTTGTACTAAAATTTGGTAACGTTCAGAATTTAAGACTCGTGGTAAATGAAAGGACCTATAATTCGAGTACCGAATATAGCAGCCCACATATTAAATTCGAAACTGTGTTGGTGTTGGCCGTTTTGTACAGACGTGGATTTACTCTTGCCCAATAATGAGCATTTCTACGATTAAAAATTCCATTATTATTAACCATACTTTCATCGAACCATATTATTTTATTCGGAAATGTTCATTGTCTTGAGATTGACGTGTATACCATTCGCAAAATATTCTACGTCTCTCTGAGTCACCTGGTCGAAGTCCTTGGCAAATTCTAAATTTATACGGATGTACTATCTCCATCTTTAGAACATAATGAGCTGTGAAATGGGCTATACCAGTTGCATCTTCAATTTTCCTAGTAGAAACCTCTGGATTTTCCGTTACAGGTAATAAAACAGTATTGGCTTTTCTTCATTGCAAGGTTTTTGCGAGATTTTACAGGTTTTTGAACGCACCATATTCTTTTAGATTAACTGCTAATGTGCGAAGTTCTTTTGTGAGGTTGACGCCTTTCTGGATATTTGTTTAAATACATTATTTCGGCTTCAGAACAATTACGTTACACAAAATGTGACACGTCAGTATATTTTCATTATTTGAAAAATGTACTCCTACCATATTGTTTTTAGGTAAACACAAAATGTAATTAACTCAAAGACCACCAAACAAACGTAATACGGACAACAATCAATTATGACAGGTAGGTAAACAAAATGCAAAGCCAACTTATTTTTATCAAATGCATCAGTACGACGGAAGATGTATTTTAACTGTTCAATTAATAGTATTTTCACTAAATACATACTTGTGAATTATTTTATTCACAACAGGCATTAGAAAATGAGAAAACATTATTTTATAATAATTTTACAGTTTTCTAATGTTTTTAGTATTAGTTTTAACTGTACGTTTTCGATGTTTTACATTGAATATGAATTTTCTCATCCGAAACGTATCAAAAATATAAAGTGTGATATATCGTTGAATTCAGAATCAACGAGAGAATTTAAATATGGCAAAAATAATTTTTTTGTGTATTTAAAAAATAAAGTTGATGATGGTTGCTAACAAACGAAACGTTGTATCAAAATTGAATAACAGCATTAAATAGAGCTAGAAAAGTGGCAATAAAATGTGCTCTTCTTTTCTTGATAGCTCTTCAAATAAGGTCAGAAAAAATAAAAACGAAAATCAGAAAATTCAATTATTTTCAAATATCTCAAAAACTAAAAGAGATATTCGAGTTCTACAAAGACCATAAATACGTCCTCTCAAATGCGTAACTTTTGTTACCGTTTCCGAGATCCCCATAGTGGGCATCCTTATCTTGGACACGGTGTATAAATATCTAATCTAGTATAATTTACGCAAAAGGTAAAAAGCTGTTCAAATTTTTTGAGGTTAGAAAGTCACAGGGCGCTGTCCTTCTGACAACGTCACTGAAGATTTAAATAGACGGGTCCAAAGAGCTTTAAATACCGTGGCATTTGCACAAAAGTATTTAAATTTATTGAGCAGTGATAAAGTTGTAGCAAAATCCACTTGTTAACACTCAACTTCAAGAGCGAATATCTACGTAGAAACCTCGAGAATTTTTTAATAAAAACACCTTATTTTCACTAGATCTACCTAAGTCCGAGATTTACTATGTTCGAGACACCATGTATATATATATATATATATATATATATATATATATATATATATATATATGATATATATATATATATATATATATATATATATATATATATATATATATATATATATATATATATATATATATATATATATATATATATATATATATATATATATATATATAAGTTTTCAAAGTTAAGTCTGCACTATTGCTAACTTTCTCGTTAATAATAGAGCTACGAAGTCGGTTAAATTAGCAAAGTAGTGTGTTTTTACGCTGATTACGATGGTGGAAAAAGAAAACAATTGAAAGTCGCATTCTCGAAAAATCGACGAAAACATACTTTTTTCTAATGGAACATCCTGTATACAATATTCTGAGCAAAAGTGGTCATATGGATTTCTATCTACAGTAAAAATAAGGGATATTTTGGCGATTTTTAATTTCATCATGTATGGCTATGATTCGAAAGTAATCCTTTATTTTATGAATTTGAACACGCTCTAAAAATAATAAATAATTGACAGGTCTTAAATTAAATGCTGCAAAGGTCTCCTCTTTGTTCCATACATTTTCTACGTGCTTATAAACACGTCTTGTGGCCTTCGAAATAGTTCTAGCATCAATACTGTTAATAATATGAATAATCGTTAGTTGGGGTTCGATATTTGTATAACGTCTTTATACAATTCATTTTTAAATATCCTACAAGTAAAAGCTCAAAGGGTTATGTACGGATACCGAGGAGGCCAGCGAATAGGACCATTCGTAGCTAATCATCTATTACCAAAAATTTCTGAATGAAAAATGAACAATCACTTTTGAATTAAGCGTATTTAATGAAATTCAAAATCGCAAAATCTCCTTAATTTTTACTGTATGATAAGAAATGCATATGAAAACTTTTGCTCAAATTTCATTCTCTATCGACTGAGAATATTGTATACAGGTTGTTCCAGAAGAAAAAAGTATGTTTTAGTCGATTTTCGAAATACGATTTTCAATTGTTTTCTTTTTCCACCATCGTAATGAGCGTAAAATACACTACTTTGCTAATTTAACCGACTTCTAGCTCCATTAATAAGAAACTTAGCAATAGTGCAGACTTAACTTTGAAAACCTGTGTATATATATATATATATATATATATATATATATATATATATATATATATATATATATATATGGTCTAAAATATATATTGGATTACTCAGTGGCTCAGCGGTAAAGGTGTGAGACTTTTAAGTGACAGATTCCAAGTTCGAATCTGAGAGTAGTCAAGAACTTGGGAAAAATTCAGTCGAATTCATAACATATGAATTCGACTCAGGTTCAAAACAGTCCTAACAGGACTAATCCTGATAACGGAAGCAGAGTCCGCTTCCGAAACGTCGCGCTCAAAAGGCAAAACTGTGAAATAGGCCGATCAACTCAACCAGTATTAAATATACTTTGTTCATTTTGTATAGCGTTCCACGTCATCGATAGAATAAAATACCATGTCAATTTAGAACAGGTTACTTTGAGTTCTAGTTACTTCTTAGTAGAAAAGGTAGGCAAATACTTAGTGAATCAACATCGATGCCAAACGTTTTTGACGGCTGCTGACAGTTTATTTTGCTCTTACGGTCGCCAATTTTCCGTTTATATTCATTGTCCCTCTTAGCATAAACATCTATTCTTTTTAAAAAAAAATTAACGTTGTTAACTGTACGTTTGCTTTTGCGGTTCAAGTGATTTTGAATTTACATTTTGTTACATGCATTCACTTCGCCAAAATGCCAAACATTGTGATAAATCCAAAAGCTAGTAGCTTCGTTAAATAAATAACTTGAAAAGATCAATCAACAATTAATTCTGTTCAAACAAATATGAAAATTTGTATTTTACCGTTTATTTGATTTTAGAAAGCATGTAACATTAATATATGCTAAATCAACCAGACAAATTTTGAAGGCTGTAAAACGTTATCGAGATTACCTAAAAACCATTTTTTTTTGTTAAAAAACGGTTACAATTGGTTTTCTTATATGAAATTGGTTTTAAATGGCAAAAACATGAAAATCATGAAAAAAATGTTAAAAACTTAAAATTAGGAGATGGTCCGTTCATTTTTTATGAAATTTACCTATTATTTGTTTTCCATTTTAATTTTTGAACAATTGATTAATAGATCAAAAATTAATTTAAATAACAATTAAATGGTAGAATAGAAAACATCAACTTATGGGAACACTTAAATCTAACCTCAAATGTGGAAATTTTTTTTAACACAAAAAGTAAATGATTTTGAAAAAAAATTGATTTAAAATGTCATTATAAACTTAGCAAAAGGTGTTGACATTGAATTAATATGTGGAATTACCACATGCTTGGACATTTTTTTATATCATTAATTTATTCTAAAAGCACAAACTTTGTTTGTGTTGATAGATTTTTATTTTATTGAATGTTTAATTTTACATTTTGAGAACAGTAAAAATAATTTTTAATTGTTTATTCCTTAATTTGTTGAGCACAAATGTGTTTTATAAATTGAATTCCTTAAAAATTTAAACGTGTAATATACGTCTTTTAAACTGCTTTTTTAAACATGTTAAACTAAAAATTAATTGATAATATTACTAGTGCTAGTGATTTTCAAGGATACACTAATTAGTTTAATTTAATCAAAACTTGTTTTCGTTAATTTTGAAAATCTTATAAATTTTTACACAAAGCTAGGGCTTATAATTGAGACTTTCGTCTCGCTAAGCAGTCACTATATTTAATAAAAAGTATTCTTTTTTGATCTAGAATTTTTTGTTTACGAAAACCGGCCCAAGCTCATAAAAATAAAGAAACGGTCACTGTTATCATTAACTAAAATTATGGTCATTTCGATTTATTTATTTATCTGGATTCCTATTGAGTTGACTTCTTTATTCAATATTTGTATAAGCTTTTAATATTAATAATCTTTAGCAATAAAAGTAAATCAAACATTATTCTCATTGAATTAAATTCCAAAACGAAAATGCATCAATACGTTGTTTATAAATATATACAAAAATCAAACCTACAATGTAAAACAATGTTCTTAAAACTAACATGTAAAATCTTTATCAGAATTAAACGTTTTGTTTTTCATTTAATTGTGATAGTCAAATGTAAAGTTTCGAGAAAATCAAACACAAAACGTTTTATTTATTAACACAAACAAAAAGGGCTCTTACTTATTTTTGTTGAAAAACTGATGATGTAATGCTTGCGTTCCTTTGACCGGTGAAGAGGCATCACTAGCTTATAGACTGCTCTTCCGATGATGTCACTTTGCCGGCATTATGGAACCGTTCTCATTTGTTAGCCTTATCTTTTGTTATACCTTTGTTATAGCTGAATACGCTTCTAATTTTCATCCCCACAATTTACTGATTTTTGTAAATTATTGCTCGATATTCTTACACTATCTAGTTTTTACGTAATTATTTGATTTCAAGCTTGCGCTACAAACTGCAATATCCAATCATATTACTCATTATTAAGACTTCGAGTTATTATTCTTTATAGTTTGATTTACCAATTTGGATTGATTATATTTATTGTTCACTATTTAAACCCACTCTGATACATACAAAACGCGTTATCTTCACTTATTCGCTTTTCAACCAACTCCGATTGCTTACTAGAGGCGACTCTCCTTGATCGCTTACTTAACGCCACTATTTTTGCACATCATTATTATGACAGCGTCTCATCGCTTCCAACACATCAATACACTTGCAAATGTCGCGTATCTAAATATTTTCAAAGTGAATATATAGATAACTTATTGAAATAAACTTTTCATCTTAATATTAATTACATTCAAATACAAATAAACAATAACCATTTCTTTATCCAGAAAAATAATATATAAATATCTAATCTAGTATAATTTAGCGCGAAATTTTGGTTTTTATAATATTATAGCAAAAATCAACTTTTTAACACTCAAATTTAAGAGCGAATATCTACGTAGGGAAACCTTCGAGGATTTTTTTTAATAAAAACTTGTGACCTTATTTTCACTAGATCTACCAAAGTCCGGGAAATTTCCCACTATGTTTGGGACACCATGTATATATATATATATATATATATATATATATATACAAGGTCTAAAAATATATATTGGATTACTCAGTGGCTCAGCGGTAAAGGTGTGAGACTTTTAAGTGAAAGATTCCAAGTTCGAATCTGAGAGTAGTCAAGAACTTGGGTAAAATTCAGTCGAATTCATAACATATGAATTCGACTCAGGTTCGAAAACAGTCCTAACAGGACTAAGCCTGATAACGGAAGCAGAGTCCGCTTCCGAAACGTCGCGCTCAAAAAGCAAAAACTGTGGAAATAGGCCGATCAACTCAACGAGTATTAAATGTACTTTGTTCATTTTGTAGAGTGTTCCACGTCATCGATAGAATAAAATACCATGTCAATTTAGAGTTCTAGTTACTTCTTAGTAGAAAAAGTAGGCAAATACTTAGTGAATCAACACCGATGCCAAACGTTTTTTGACGGCTGTTGACAGTTTATTTTGCTCTTACGATCGCCAATTTTCCGTTTATATTCATTGTCCCTCTTAGCATAAACATCTGTTCTTTTTAGAAAAAAATTAACGTTGTTAACTGTATCGTGCTGTTGCGGTGTCAAGTGATTTTGAATTTACATTTACTTGCCTTGCATTTTCATTACTTTTAAAACAAATTTTATCAATTTGCAGTGGGTCGCAGCAGCGCTGAAGTTAAATACTTCGACGATGAGTAGAATTTTTCAAACTGACAAACAGAATAAAACCCTCGCTTTGTAGTAAAGTATTTTTACCTGCTTATTTGTATTTTAAGAGAAGCATGTAACATTAACAACTATCCATACTAAACTCCAAGCCAGACAAATTTTTGAAGGCTGAAAAACGTTACCCGAGATTACCTGGAAGAGAATCCATTTTTTATTCGTTAAAGGAAAGCGGTTCCCACCAATTGGTTTTCTTATATGAAACTTGGATTTTTCAAATGGCACGATTAGAAGATCATGACAAGATCATGAAAAAAGAAGTGTTAAAAACATTAAAACTGACGGCAGAAGGTGCCGTTCATTATTTCTTACCTATTGACTTTGTTTTGCCATTACTTCCCTACCACTGCATTTTGAACCCAATTGAGTTAATATAGGGCATCACAAAGAGTTAATTATAATAAGCACATTGGGAGAGATGGTAGAATTATTGAAAACAGCCTCAACTTGTGGAGGGAAGCACTTCAAATCGTAACCTCTGAAATGTGGAAATTTTTTTTTACCACACACAAAAAGTAAATGATTGGTATGAACGTGAAAAACAATTATATATTGCACAATCCGATCATTATAAACTTGGGCGAAAACGACAGTAGTTCGAGCGATGGTAATTAAGTATGTGGAATTATCCACATGCTTGGACATGTTTGTCATACCAGTGTAATGTTGCTATTCTAAAAGCACGGAGGCTTACTGTTTGTGTTGATAGATTGTTATTTTTATCTAATGTTTCCCAATTTCTACATTATTGAGAACAGTAAAGAATAATTTATTAATTGTTTCATTCCCTTAATGTTAGTTGAGCAGCATCACACATGTGTATTTTATAACATACCTCGCAATTCCTTAAAAAGGTTTGGCAAGGACGTGTAATAGTGACGTCATATAATTAATGACAGCAATGCTTTTAAAGATGATTAAACTATAATAATATAATTAGATAGTATTACTAGTGCAATAGTCATTTTCAAGGATACACTAATTAGTAGTTTAATTTAATCAAACGACTTGTTTTCGTAATGGGAATTTATGAAAATCTTATAGAATTAATATACACAAAGTTAGGGCTTATAAGAATTGAGACTTTCGTCTCGCTGGAGCAGTCACTATATTTAATAATGAAGTATTCCCTTTGTGATCTAGAATTTTTTTATGTTTACGAAAACCTTCAAAATGTCTGAAGTTGTTAATTTCGGTGTATACTAAAGTTTTATTAAACTTACAAATTAAAAATGTTCAAAGATCTTAAGTAAAAATTTAATTTTGAAGTTTATGTTCATAGCATCGTCCATATTAATTTTTTAAGAATCTGTTCTACTGTAATAAATTAAATTTGTGAAGGTTGTCTTGCCTTCTTAATTATTTTTTTTTTTGATTATAACAAAAGTATAAGCTATTTTTAATGCTAAAACGTGGACCATATACAATGCATAAAAGTTTTCTAAAAATGTGTTTGTCGTTAATTTATACTCAAAAGTATAAACACTTATGACCTTGATTATCAAAGGATATACGGGCCGGTTCCACAAAGGTGGAACTACAAAATATAATTGGTGTAAACATCAATTCTGGCCAGGTATATCCCTTAACTGACTTCTTTTTACTAGTTACAATAACTAAAATTACCAAACGTTACCATTGAACACTTCTATTACCGTATGTCTGAACCCCTAAAGCACCAACCATCAGAATTAATAAACTAAAGTCCATTTCGTAGGTCCATGGAGTAATCAATCCTATTTTCTATTCAAAAATATTTTTTGTGTTCATCCGTCCGTAAATGTCATTTGGCACCCAACGCAGCGACCGCAAAATGCAATTTTGCGTCAGTTACCATGGGCAGCAGACGCATAATAGATTCCAGTCCGTTGCCATGGGCAGCAGACGCATTATAGATTCCTGTCCGCTCAATTACTTCTAGCAATGTCATGGATGGCACTGCATGCTGATTTTTTAGCAATTTACAAATAAATGTAGGTACATAAACTCAATCTTTTGTACAGAATTCAACGAATTATATTTACTTATAAAATGCAACTTTCTAATTAATGCTCTTTGTTATTTAACATATTGGGGTTGCTAGGTAAATTGTATTCTGCCCCACACCTTAGCATACTGATAGCCCAGGAGACTTAGGTTTTAACCTCAAAAAAAAATGTAAAGCTGAAATTTGGTACAGTCATACTATCGAACCCCATGAACAACATATCAAAATACCCGAACTTACCGGTGGTTGCTTCATTGATTTAATGACATCACAAGATGGCGATTTCCGGTAAACGCTAAAAAAATAATTTCTCAGTTAATATCGCACCTGTTTCTATGTAGTAGAGTTCATTTTAAAGATAATTTAATTTCCAACAATGTATTACAGGAAAATTTTTTACTAAAAGTTGACCGTTTTTTGCGCCATTTTAAGAAATGTGCATTTTTCTGTTTTTAACGCATCATATTCTTGTTTTATTTTCTATAGTATTTCGTATAACTGTACTTGGAAACCTATACTATATTATTTATGTACAACACGTTTTATGCAGTTTCCTCTTCGTCAAGTTCGAAATCAGCTTCATTCAAGCAGTTTATTCCCTTGCAGTGACCACACAATTCAGAACAAGCTTGTTCCGAGAGATTGCAAGTACACCTTGATCTGCAATCTAACTTGCAATTGCAGAAGATTAGCTTAAGTAATGAGTCTGGGGCTGGTGAGAGGGTTGTCTGGATTGGTCTGTAAACATTCCCTACTAAACACCATCCCCAGTCATCGGGCTGAAGGCAGTTGCCCATTCATTCTTGAACCTGCAAATTATAAAAATTACGCAATGCTGTACACACGAAATGTTTCGTATGTTATCTAGAGGTACGTTCTTAAGATGTGTTGTTTAAGAGCTGCCGAGGTAGGTGGAAGCGTAGCTAGTTCTAAAGATGTTATTACTGCCTGACGAGACACGGTACGATTATACAGATGCAGTCGCAGAAGGTCGACTGAACGAAACTTATCACCGTGGAATACATTCTTCTCCTACTTCAACTAATTGTTTATACGTTGCAGTTGGACTGTTGAAAACTTGTACCTTTGCTCGCAGAGCAGCATTCTTTTGGAGAAGCTTGTGTATTCTCTTTTTCTCTTTGGCATACATGGCTGATGCAGCAAACAGTAATAGCGTACGCAAACAGCAGAACCTTCTGCATGTCGCTTCCAATGTCTTCTTGCATTTTGGCGATGTCATACAGTGTTGCTGGATTCTTACTGGTACTGGGATGAAGCATGTATGTTCTTCCATCATTTGCTCTTGAAAGCAGCATGACAAGGAGATCCGTATCCGTTCCAATTAGGACGACCTGTTGACTTGATGTTTCGATTTGAAGCACGGTTTTAACGATTAATTCATCGGCGTCATCTTTCGCTTGTTGAACTTGTATTCCAACCTTGTCTAAGTGCGAAGTGAGCATTGTAATTAATCTAGCATTATTCTTTGAATTGCTAAGGAAATCTGCTTGCGAAACGGTAACTGCTGTCTCCTCACCAAAAATCATGTCAGTACAGAACTTTCTTGCTGTCCGACGTCTCTGTTCCTCTCCTGTGGAAGTTGGTTGAACACTATAACCATCGACGACTGATGACATAGTTTGCACTGACGTGTCTTTGACACATGCTGCATATTCCTCCAAACGTGGCATCTAAATTTGCAGCGTGAAGAAGACTTGACATCTGAGGTTAGGAAAAGCTTCGCAAAAGCGGACTTGTCAGTCTTCCTCATATGTACCTCGTCGAAGAGAGCTGATGGCCAGGGAGCGAGTTCGTACTTGAAGTAATCCTTCTTATGTTCGTCACTCTTCATTACGCATAGCATTCGAAGAAAGAGTTGGTTCGAGCTTACTGCCAATATTTCCTCACGAATGATCAGCGTTCCTTCCACGAATGAAAGAACAAGCAGTCAGTTATTATGTTAAAATTGCAGACAGTAGAGCGAAGTGTAGGGCACATCTCAGTCAGTAAATTACACAATTTTAAATGATCATGCTGGCTATTTATTCAACAAGGCAATTACAAATATAGATTGAACTTACCTGCACTCCAGATTCACTATGATAACCTCTTTTCCTCGGAATTTAACGTCTAGTCCATCTTGATTTTGCACGCTAACAGACAAAATTTGTTCTAATCCTTTTTTTTTCACGTTACTCAGACGGCCCGTGTCCACAGTCTGGTCACACAAAATGCAGACTTCTGGTTCCATTTTAGAATCAAACCAACTATCACTAGGCTTCACACACTTCTGTTGATACGGCCAGGAAACATAAGCTTAACGCGCATGCATACAATACAATGAGATATGCAACACAACAAGAGAACAGTTTAAACATCTTTACCGAAAGTATTAGATACCTCATTTATGATTTTTTTTTATTCAACTCATTAAATACAACTTATAATTTAAAAATTTGAAATTTTTTTTTTTTGGTAAATAATACGGAAAAGCACGCGCGAAACACAGAAAAACGCACATTTCTTAAAATTGCGCGAAAATGGTCAACTTTTAGTGAATAATTAATCTATAATAAATTGTTGGAAATTAAATTATCTTTAAAATGAGCAAATGAGGAATATGTGCTATATTATCTTAAGAGCGATTTTTTTTTAGTCTTTATCGGAAGCCGCCATCTTGTGACGTCATAAAGTCGATGAAGCAAACACGGATAAGTTCGGGTATTTTGATATGTTGTTCAGGGGTTCGATACTATCACTATACCAAATTTCAGCTTTACATTATTTTTTTTTGAGATTTGACCCTTTTTTATCTAAACTGACTGGACTATGGTAATTTTATAATTTTATTACTAATTTTTAAGACTAATATATTATAATGTTGCTATAATGTTGTTATGTTTCCCTAAAAATAGGGTTTTCGCAATAAAACGAACATGGGGTACAAGCAAGATATTAGAGGGAGCCCGTCGGCTGGCGCCTCGACAGCAATCCTGCTACTATTGCAATTTCCATTTTAATTGTGTTCACTAGAATTTTTAGGTATTAACAGTATGTGGTTTTAGATATGCAATACATAATTAAAAACTAGGTATATATATATATATATATATATATATATATATATATATATATATATATGAAGTGAAGCGGAAAATTTTGAAGTACCCACTTTCTTCAGAAAATGTTTATTACCAAAACTTTTTTTTACAACGTTGAGTAGAGCAAAGTATGCCGTTTTATGTCTTAAACATAATTCCGCGCAAGTGAGAGCAATTTTTGTGGAAACATTCTTCTAATCTGGATTGAAAATTTTCGATTACTCGGTGGAGCAGGACAGGTTGAATTCGCTCAATTTCTTGTGTAATGTTTCTTGCTAATTCCAGTAAGGTTTGTGGCCTATTACTGTAATATTAACATTTTTTCCCCAGCCACCTTTTTTTTGCTTAATTTTAATACAGGAATGGACGTAATGTTATGTGAAAGAGAAAACGATCTTTTACAGAGGAACGATGATAGATAGGTATAGGAAACCCTAATACAGATTGAAAGCCAACTTATATCCCCATCGAACTGTGCTATCAAATACAGGGTGTTCTATTTAAAATAAAAGAGTTATTTGACATAAAAGTTTATCAAGTTGAAAGTAAATTTTACAACGCCCTGTATAATATTTTTACAGTATTTTCATATGTCATTTAAACCTTATTCTTATAGTAAAACAGTCATGTCAGCTGCGAATGAAAATTTGTAATCTACTGGGCCTTTGATTTTGAGACTATTTTTTAAAAAATTGAAATATTTCGAGAACGGTAAGTTTTAGATATAGGAACCATAACAGTAACTAAACTTTCTTTAGTCTCCAGAATTCAAAATTGAAAAAAAATACAGGATGTTCAATTTAAAAGTCATATGTTTGATATGTATCTTATTGTTGACACATCCTGTATATACCATAGTAATTTTAAAATGTGCACGTAAAGACCGTATATATGACTGTATTGAAATATTGTCACAAATTATTACATTTCCTCTTTAAACGATCGACGCGTATATAGTGCGCTCGGTTTAGTGTGTGATCACTTCCTAGAGGTCCATCGCAGTTCTTTCGACTGATCGAGTGCTGCTACTACCATGCGGATGACAGATCCTTCTCCAAATTGAGACTTCTGAAGAAGCCTAAAACAGAGCCTCTTTCGATACTTTCGACTTCTCAACTTTGGCTGCTGTCACTCGGGCGTAACGGACGCCGGTCCGTGTTGAACAAAGCGCCACAGTTGGCGGTGTCGCTTCTGCTGCTGTAGAGGTCCAGGGAAACTCGGGCATTTGGGTATTCGTTTTAACTAGCAGGGTGGTGCCCACCACATTTAACGCACTTTGTCCGATGGGCTCGGGGTTTCATGCATTGACTATAGTGGTGATCTCCAGCGCATTTTACATAGCGTGCCGCCGCCCTACAACAACAAATTCTTGACGGTGACTCGTAAGCGGGCAAGGTACTCCACCTCCCGGACTTTCTTGTTGTCTTCTGTTGGTAGCTCCACCATCACAGCGTCCTTGATGCTTCATCCTGAAACTATAAAGAACTTTAACCCTTTTTAGTGTCAGCTTTGAGTTAACGTGCACCTCAGAAAGCTCTACGGGCATACCTGATAGGTGTGGTAGGAAGTTTCCATACCTATGGCGGGTTTCAAACCGTGTTGCATGTTAATCATTCTATAACAGATAAAAAATATTAAAAAGGTTATTTTACACCACGGTCTAGCTCAACAAGGTACAATACTTACGAAACTTACTGTAGGCTGAGAACTCTTTTTGACAGGTTGTGAGGGATGCAGAGATATGTCCATAGATATAATCAGTGAAGCATTTGTTCGTTTTTTCTTTTTGGACGCCACTCAATGTTATAGGTTTAATAATTAAAATCCAACAAAAATTGAGAAAGTTGTACATTAATACCATAGGTAATCTGAACAACACTAAGAAACTGTATTTATTTGTATATTTAAGAAAACAAAATGTCTGATTAATTTCAGCATAAAATAACTGAAACGGTATTTCTCGTAAAGCTTTACAATATTAAATAATTACTAAATCAACACAACTATACAAGTATTTTATCTATCTTTAATTAAAATTCAAAATGGAATATGATCAACGCTGTATTTAGTAATAAAACATATACTTGACCTATGTCAACAACATTTCAGTTACTTTAGGTTATACACCCAAATATTTTTATCTTAGAAACCGTATCAAAACACTACACTGATTTCTTATTTCCTGAAACGTATTTTGCATTAAAAGTATATATACTTACATCGTATTGTACTCAAAATAAATATAAGGTATTAACTTCATTTTTAAACAAACTGCAAGTTGAGTACTTCATCTCCATCAATATAATAAACATACGGTAAGGTAAGATAATTTTAATTTGTCTTCAACGTATAAATAAACGAAATGTAGGCCATATATTAAGATAAGGTAATTTTCATTTTGTGTTCCACATACAAATAAAGGAAATGTAGATCAGACAACAAAAACAGGCTTAGGGCCACGAAAGCAGGCTTCGGTCAACCAAAGCAGATATATAAACTGCATGCGTTATAGACGCAAAACAAAGGTATCTTCAATTATAATTTTGGAAGAGGAAATTGTATTATCATCCACACCATTTTATGTATGTTAACTTCATGACGTCATCCACCACGTTTTTGCAACGATACGAAATTCATTAACATAAAAGCGTTTTCTCAACACAAGCGGTTTTCCTTAAAGTGGGGACTTATCTTTGTTCCCTATTAAATATAATATATACAAAAATGTAATTAAAAGCCTTACATACCTTATACAAGGGAGCAAAACTTAAAAAAACACAACGTAATGAGCTGGACGGTAGAAGAAATCCAATATACAAAGTAGCGATATGTACAGAGGTACTCTGTACACTCTTATGTACACTAAAGAGAAAATATCGACATGTACCAAAGTTTAATTATTGAAGGAAGAAAGACACCAGCATAATGTAAATATATTTACCAATATTACAAATTCAAAAGTTAAATTAAGGTAACGATAGCACAGAATTCGCACGTTACAATTCTTTATAATCTCGGAATAAATGTATACATTCATACACATTCGAGCGGAGCCTTTGATCTGTTTAAGTACAAACCAATAACCTACAAATTTAGAAATGCACAGCAGCAAAACATTGCTAAAGGTCGAAATCATATTAAGAAACTTTCAAAACATAAACAGTCACATTTACCTTAACACAACTATCATTTAGCCATAGATAGCCGAGATCCAGAAACAGTTGGAATAATGTATAACTAAAATTTTAATATATATTTTCCAATTCATAAAAAAAGTGTTTTTAATACTTTTAAGTTTAACAAATTTTAATGCATTGATATCAAAGCTCTGCATTCGTAAGAATTTTCAGTTACCTCGAGGAAAGACGTAAACGTATGTGAAATTCATTTATAACACAACGACTTTATGAATCGCAAGTATAAATGTCCTTTTTAGGATAATTTTTCGAAAGCAAATCCCCTTATGTACTCCGTTTTCTCCGTCCGTCCGTTCATCTGTTATTTGTCAACTGGCGAATGAAAATAACTAGCGAACCCAAACCTTCACCAATTGGCAAATCCTTAAACTTGTTTAAGCAAAAAACGAAACACCATAAATCTCTAAAATAGTGTTCTTTAAATCATTATCAGTAATCAGTAATAGTATAACAAGATGAAACCGTACTAGGCGTCGTACAGGTCTGCCGAGGTAAGCGGGTTGCTAAGCCAACTGCAGTGGAAATGGGTGGGTTCGATAAAAGACGTGAAATGATTGAAATTTAGTTTCAAACATCTTACACTTACCATAAATCAACAAATAACACTCAATCCACGAACAACTGTCTCTAGGCGCCACCACAATCTTAAATTTTTCTAAAATGCAAAATGTTACGTTAATCCTACCTCACTGTGGAAGATGGAACTGTAGCCTGCTCAATAAAACCATATACAACTCAAGTTCAAACACACTTTCTCTTTAATAGAGTACGATAAATTTCGTCTAAGAAAACGTAATGCACGTTGCTTCAATTACCCCTAATAATAAATTTATCCAAAGCTTAACAAAATTTTTAAGCATACGAATTGTCGTAAATTTATTTATCGTACTCTGTATATTTATAAAATCAAAGTAATAAAACGTTATCTGGATACTTTCTAATTTACCCTCGTATACCCCGAATGTATATATAATGTTTATAACTGTCATAACAATTTTTAAGTAGATATCATTCGGTTTAATAAATATATTGTTATCAGTATCGTGTATTCAATGATTATTAAAGAATATCAAGTAATTAACTTTCGTAGTCGATCTGATTCAAAATAAACAATTTTCACATCTATCATTTAGGCAAAATTATAAAAAATTGGATTGCTTTTAAACGGTGTGATCCTTTATGTAATTCACCACAAAGAAACAATGAACTCTTATAATATTGGCTCTCTTTTAAAACTTTAAACTGCAAGGAATCACAATTTAAACAAATAAAGAATGAGTTAACTAATTGAACCACTAAAAAAAAATATGTACAGATATTGCTTCCAGAAGCAATGTCTGTAGCTACGCTGTGTTATGTGAATGAGATAGGATTGAATGAGGTTAAGTATTGCATTATGTGGGGCAGGTAAACAATGAAACTACTCAAATTAGAATTAAAGAGCTTTGCGCAATGATGGTTCAACCCGTTAATTTACTAAGTTGGGAAAGAACCACCGAGAAAACCCAATTTATTAATAAATAAGTAATTGCGCAAATACATTATCAAAACAAATAACAAAAAAAACAATGGAACAATATATAATAAAACACCATTAAATCAGGTTAAAATGCGTACAAAATTATAAAATTAAGTAACAGAATAAAACAAACAGTGTAATCACACACACTATTCTGTCATAAATAAATCAAAATAAAAATGTGACACCAAACATGTGGTCCTTACACAACCAATCATGCCGGTTTTTAAGTTAACACCAAAGTAAATAAGAAAATAATAAGGTAGGTTAAGGTACGTAGAAAATATAACAAACAGTAACATTAAACAGGTAGTAATAAGGTAACTGCAATGCAGTCTACCTACACTTAGACAAGAACAAAAAAATAGGCAAGGAATTTACACATATACAATTGTACAGAGAATAACAAAAGCACAAAATACAATATATTACATATATAAAGCAAAATCAGTTCGTAGACAAACTCGAAATAAGCTGGCTGAATCAAAGACACTAAAAAAAAATCACTAAAACAAAGCCTTGCAAGAGTCAGGTGCAAATAATTATAACAAAGTGACCGGTGACCTACCTACAAGTGACTGCGCTACAAACGACAGCATCCCTTCCTAAGCTTACACGTTCATCTGTACCCACTTTTAAAAACAATAAGAACGGGTTAGTTTAACAGTATCAATGGAATTCGAGGTGGTTTTAAGGTCATCTGGACCCGTATCTGTAAATCCCCGTATTGTTTATAACAATTTAACTGGGATTTATGGTGTCACGTTTGTGCACGTCTTACTCTCTACACAGGAGAAAACATTAGTGAACAGACAACTCAGACAAACAATGACGGAAGGTATCCTGTACTGTCTGCCGCAGAGTCCTTTTATTTTTAACCGATTTCAGCTTAATGAGCGTGCTTGCGTAATTAAATAGATAGATTTTTAATAGTTTACATAGGCTTGTTGAATTGTTTGCTGCGAGCTTTAATTTACATTAAAATGCCTAATTACGCTTGAATATAATTCTTTAGTCACTTATTCACCAATATTTAAAGGGTTAACATACGTCGTTTAAACCCAAGATGATACGTTTACTTCCACGACTTTTGTGAAAAACATTAAAAAGACAGAAAAGAAAAAACCAAATTCGCGGCTTTAGTTGTACTAAAATGTACACGATCAGATATTTATAGACAGAAAGGGTTACAGTGCGGGTTTGTAATTAAACAATCAGATCGATCCGACCTAAATTTAAAAGTTATAAAAAAAACGAGAAATATTACGTGGGAATTTTTTCATATTTATTACTAAAAGAAATATTCATTTTTAAAATATGCATTCGTCCGTAGCAAACCCTATATCTAGGTCTCGAATTTCCAAGTAATAAACAAATCCGTCTTTTGATCTACGTTATGTTCGGATATAATTAATTACTGACGCGACGTTTTTAACAAAAATCCGCGTATATAGCAGTTTTCAATG
Organism: Vesta saturnalis; assembly: GCA_036346205.1. Taxonomy (NCBI): domain Eukaryota; kingdom Metazoa; phylum Arthropoda; class Insecta; order Coleoptera; family Lampyridae; genus Vesta; species Vesta saturnalis. The sequence continues at coordinate 1,379,558 of JARFJB010001741.1, read as the reverse complement.
ATTCGTCACGGTATTTCGGTAAATGCAGTTTGTAAAGAACACCTATTTTCTACCCCTTCATATGTTTTTCTTTTTATTTTCATCAACCCTTACTCAAATATCAGTTACATAAAATAAAATATTCCCAAACATGAAATTACGACTTATTATCAAGATATTTAAACCCATTTATTATCTTTTCTATTGCGGTAACAATTGCGATTTGAAAATGTTTATTACAATAATACAATTTTCTCGGTCCACTACCTACGCCCTTTTTTTTGTTCTTATAATAACCACTATACATAAAACTATAGAAAACAATTTATATTTATTTTACATAATTATGATTTGAGAATCTCTCTATTACACTACGGAATTGCAATTTATGTGCAAATAGCGCTTTATAAAATTACAAAGTTAGAATTTTAATTACAAGCTGGATAAGTTTATTATGCAACGAGAGTAATAGGCGACCCTGCATAAATTTTTAGAAGAAAATTATATTGATCTACTAAAGTGGTTGTTACTCCATATTCCATTAATATAAAATAAACAATGTATATCCTGTTGCTTATTAACTATAGCCATTTTAATAATATGCTTAACGAAATATTTATCTAGGAAGATTGAGATTTTAGAAAATGACACAACTACGTCGTTATTGTATATAGAGTTACTGGCGCCAACGTTTTCAACTCAATAGTCAGTACTGAGATTGTGTTAAATTTGCCTTACTTTTTTCATTTAATTCCACAAGGTTAAAGTAGTTTCCCACAGCAAACTGTAAAACACGTTAAGTTCAGCTTAAAGTGATCAAAAGCTCGCCTTTGGTCTGTCAATATATTCAATTAATGAAATTACACAATTAACCGAAGAAGAACTCCCCTCCTAACAATAAAGACGGATAAATAACTGTGTGCCTTAAAAATGAATACTTTAATCCATAAAATTTAATGTTTTCTGAAAAGAAAACTCAAACTGAAACAAGGAAATATAAAATGAATTTTAAAAATAAACAGTTTCTGTATTGATTTTCAGATTTGTCGTATTTAAAATTTAAACACACGCCTTTCTTTTGTAATTTTCATTTCCAGTTCATTCTGAGGTTCAGGCTGAAAATTGAAAATTATTATACCTAGGGCGGACCTTTACATAACAGGGTTAGTAATATTAAAATGAAAATTACTCTATCGTTCTATTTACCCGTTCGGAATAGGGGGAATCCATTAAAATGAGATCGTTAGGAACGATACCAGTAATATTACAGTATTATACTCAAAACAAATGCATTTAAATGTATTTTCATTTAATACTCATAAAAGTATAAAATACGCGAGTTCTAGCACTCCATTTATTTTAAAACTAATAGTTATTTTTATTATGCTGTGTTTTAAAATACGATTTTTTTTGTTCAATTTAATGGAAATTATGGCATGTTTTCATTAAGGTATGTGATACACTTTTACTAAAGTTGGGAATTTTTGTTAAACAATACTATCATTGATATTAGTAGGGTTTAATTATAAAGTTAAACTTCTGCGCCAGATAATTATATTTAACAATTAACATGGTTGGGGTGTGTCAAAAATTGTTAAGTTTTTTATGACATATATAAATTCAGCGATATATTTTGGGTACTATCCAATTAACAAGTTAAAATAAAAATTATACCAGAAGTTGTTTATTGTATTGAAATGATATTTACAATACTAAATATGATAGTAGTATAAGAAAAAGTTCAGTATAAAAGGTACATTAAACTTGGAGTCTCTGCCATGGATTTAATTAAACATATATGTAAACCGCAGGTTGCTTAAATTAAAATTAACATAAAACTGAGTACATATGTAATGATGCAGCATATTGTTAGCTATTTGATTTAAGTTTCACAAGTATTACGTTATAATCATGGCTGTACAAGAGAATTATTCACAAAAATAGTTTCCGATCAGCTTCGGAAGTGTTAAAACTTGTATTTGCTTTACTATAATTAATGTTATGGTGAAGTAAATTGTATGGTAAGGTTTAGGGAAAAAGACGATTTCATAAAAGATTCATATAACTTACAAGTGAAAAATGTGAAATTAAACAATTATTATGAAAGTAACTTACATATTAGTGTAAAGAGAAAGTGTTGCAACTTAAATTAACATCATAGGTGCAAGTTAAATGCAAGTATTGAGAAACCAGGTTATGTCATCTCCGAACATAGATGTTGAAATGGAATTTTTCAAATTAAACTATATTTATGTATCTGGATGTTTTTTGGGTCATAGAATCCATTTCTGTTCATAGTTTTCCTGTAGATAGTAAAATAAGTTAGACGTAAGTAAATTTGTATATGTAAAATTGCATAATTATTGAAATTTGTATGGATTAAGTAGTTTAAAAGTAAATAAGGCAAGTGGGGTATCGTTGGAAAGTAAATTTTGTGTAGAATTCAATGTTAATAATATTTTTAAGATCAATCCTCATGTAAGAAAGTTATGTGAAAAAGTATCAATTTGAACATTTTAGAAAAGTGAACAACCAATGAGAATTAAGGGCTGTTGTGTTTGTAGGGTAAAATTGCTCCAATCAAATTGGTTATTGTGGAAAAATGTGATACTGCATTTGGTAACTTTTCAATTTAATCTGCATACAATCTTCAAGCTGAAAGCATGTCACTCGATATGTACAGTTGGGGCAACAAAAATGGGACACTATGGTTTTATAAGTTCAATGGGCATATCTACTTTAAGTTGTACTTGACCTTCGTACATAACAATTGCAGTTCAGTCAAACTTTAATGCAATGCATCGATGACATAAGTAGAATGCTCTAATCAATTTTGATCTTATTATATTATGCTTTAGAATATACAACAAAAAAACTTTGGTCTGATACTTCAAAGTAACTAAAATCTAAAAAGAAAAAAATCAATTTTGATCTTATTATATTATGCTTTAGAATACACAACAAAAAACTTTGATCTGATATTTCAAAGTAACTAAAATCTAAAGAAAAAAAACAAAATTTGAAAAACTATATTTAAAAAATCTAATTATAATACTTTGGTGATTAGGTTAGAAATTGTTAAAACAAAAATTAATAAAGAAATACTTTTAGAGTAATTTAGTTATTAATTCAGTAACATGAAATTAATAATGTGTATGACCGCCCTCATTATCAATGCACTCCTGCAATCGTCTAGGCATTGACGCTACTAAATGCTGCAGATAATCGATTCCAACAGCCTCCCATGCATTTTCAATCGCCGCAATTAACTGGTCACGGTTTTGGGCAATGAAATGTAGTCCTTGTTGGTCTCGAATTGTCTTTGTGACCAAAGCCCAAACGTTTTCAATGATATTGAGAACTGGGCTTTTCGCTGGCCACGGTAACAAACGAACGTTGTTTTCCTGAAGCCAATTTCGGACTCTCCGTGACGTGTGTATAGGTGCATTATCCTTGTAACAATAAATTCATTATAACCACAGTAAAAATTCAAAAGTTAAATAAGATAATATTCATATCTTAACTTACTTGTTGGAAAATGTAGTCTTCTTCACCATATAAAACTGGAACAGAAGGAGTCATGATAGTTTCCAGTATGTCTAAATATGCTTCGGAATTCATGCGCCCATCAATTATCCAGCAAACTCCTGGCCCGCGATGGCTTACCCAACCCCAAACATTTACAGAAAAACGACCACTACGTTTTTAAAATTAACATATTCTGTTTCGCATCGGGTTCTAGCCGATCGAAATACTTTAGAGGTCGATTGTTAGAGCTACTGAAAGTTTTTCATCGCTGAAAATAACTCGACTCCAAAACTCCAAGGGCTCGTTGATATATCTCCTGGAAAATTCTAAACGACATCCTTTGTTATCATTTGTTAATAGTTCTTTAGTGGCCGCTTCGTATTGTTTTATTCCAACTTCTTTCAATCTAGCCCGAACCGTTGCACGACATCCAGGAAATACTGTTTCATTTTAGCAACCCTGTAGCTCGTAAAAGGATGATCTCTTACATAAACAACTAATCCTTCGTCTTCAGCTGATGTAGATATTCTTCGTCTGCCACTACCGACTGCTCTCGCTATCGTATGTTGGACAGTCCATTTTATTCGCACTCGTCCAACAGTAGATCGCGACACATTTAATAATCGCGAAATTTCACGAACACTTTTACTACTCTCTAACTCAGCAACGATACGAGCTTTTAAATAAATGATAGTATGAACAGGAATTTTAGAAGTAATCCTAGAAATACTATTAAACTAAACTAAACGGAACACAGGTATATTTAGAAATGAGAAATAAGTAATTATTCAAAACTCTGAAAATACTATTAAACTAAACTAAACGGAACACAAGAATATTTAGAAATCAGAAATAAGTAATTATTCAAAACCCTTATCTGTCATACTGTCATTATTACTAATAATCTAAGGTGTTGGGATTGATCAATAATAAAATTAAGTAGTCAGTTACTAATTAAAGTAGATATGCCCATTGAACTTGTAAAACAGTAGTGTCTCGTTTTTGTTGCCCCAACTGTACATGTGATCAGATTAAAGATTGATCGTGTTTCATAACCTAAATTAAATTAGCAACAAAGCAATTGAAATCTTTTAAACTATTTAATAGTGAGGTTAACGAATGTTAAATCATGCTTTCAATTTTTGTTAATATAAAAGTGTTTAAACAAAGTTAACATTGTGTTGTTATTTCAATGCAAATAAAATTAAAAGTTCCAACTAAATAAAATTGTATCCAGATAAATTATTGTATTTAATAATACGATAACCTAAAATAAAATGATTGCATTTAATTATGAAATAAATAAAATCAAAGTGTTTATGAAAAGTCTTAAAGAAATATTTAATCATCGTACCTGTACAAGCTGAGGCGGTATATCAACTACGGTTGGACCAGTATACTTCATGGGATTCAAAGCACATGATTTGGATAATGGAAATTGGAACAGCTGAAAGAAGATTTAGATCAATGTAAGTTAACGAATCTTATAATATTATTCGAGGTTATGTTGATGATTATTACTTATCACCTAGGTGTACATATGTAAAGGATTCTAGTTGATTACATACCAGTTTGCAAATAATATAACTCATTGATTTTATATTGATACAATATCATTTTAAAAAGCAAAGTATACTTATTGAAATTACATATATATATATATATATATATATATATATATATATATATATATATATATATATATATATATATATATATGGTTCATTTTTAGCCCTGATGCAATTCTGCACAAGTTCAACTCAGTGATATCCGATGCGCACACTATGTTATGTAACCGCATATGATACAATGTGTCAGAGAATAATAATTTTTATACGATTCCAAATTTATTTCAAAAGGAATAATTGATTTTTATTTTACTGTGGAATTTAACATACATGATTAATACTGTTTTAACTGAACTAAGCTGGAACTCTATCCCCTGATGAGCTAGTCCAGGCGAAACAAATAAATATAATGATTAACTTCATAGAACCATATTCCCCTGAGTTTTTATTCTTAGAGTTTACTAAACATAGCAACAAAATGGCAGCCGCAAACGTGGGGCGCATTAGTTTAGTTTAAATAGTTAGGGGTAAGTGTAGTTTATTTTGTATGAGTTAATTCTTTTTAGTAAAAAAGTTAGTGTAAGGTGTTTGAATCGTTAATTAATTAAATTTGTTTACTCTGTATGGACAATAAGGATAATAGGATAACAAGGTCAGGTAAGGCATACGGTCCAAGGGAACAAGATTTTAAATTACAAGAAGAAAAAAATATAGAAGAGACGAAAATGTCTGATCAAAAAGACACTTAAGGAAAATAATATCCACAGGAGGGAGAAGAGACGAGACAGAAAATGCAAAGTAAAGCACCAGAAAGTGAAATGCTGGCTTTTCTACGACGGATGGAAAAAGACACAAATGAAAACATGAGAAAATTAGAAGAAAATAGTAATAAATTAGCAGAAAAATTAGAAGAAAATAGGAAATAAGATATACGGAAATTAGAAGAAAGCATGGCAACATTTCAAGAGAAAATGTGCAAACAAATGACAGAATTTAAAAATGATAAGCTTGAGTTGCAGAAAAGACTTTGAAGTGCAGGAGAATGTGAGTAGAGACATGCACACATAAGTACACAAGGAAAATGAGAAAATATGGATCAATATGCAAATAAATCAAGGACAGTTAGATGAGAAATTGGAAAGGATGAGTAGGAAGGTTATTAATGAAAATGTGGGAATAACAAATGAAGTAACACAAACTAACAGCACAATACAAAATGTAAAGGAAGAGATGAAGGACAAATTTGGTACAGCATTTGTTAACTTTTCGATTTAGTCTGCATACAATATTCAAGCTGAAAGCATGTCATTTGATATGTACATGTGATCAGATTTAAGATTGATCGTGTGTTTCGCATAACCTAAATTCAATTAGAAACAAAACAATTGAATTTTTTTTAAACTACTTAATAGTGAGGTTAAAGTGAATTATTTTTACGAGTGATGTCAAACTGATAAACAATCGAATGTTAAATCATTTTAAACACAGTCAACGTTGTGTTCCTATTTCAATGCAAATAAAATTAAAAGTTCCAACTAAATAAAATGATATGCAGACAAAATTATTGTATTTAATAATACGAAAACCTAAAATAAAATTACTGCATTTAATGATGAAATAAATAAAATCAAAGTGTTTATGAAAAGTCTTAAAGAAATTTTTCATCATCGTACCTGTACAAGCTGATACGGTATATCAACCACCGTTGGACCAGTGTACTTCATGGGATTCAAAACACAAATGATTTGGATAATGGATATTCAATAATGAAAATTGGAGCAGCTGGAAGAAGATTTACATCAATGTAGGTTAATATCATTCGAGGTTATGTACATATCTAAAGGATTCGACTAGATTACAAATTTGCAAATAATACAACAACTCATTGATTTTATATTGATATATAATTTTAAAAAGCAAAGTATATATATATATATATATATATATATATATATGATTCATTGTTTAGCCCTGATGCAATTCGTGCACTAGCTCAACTCAGTGATATTCTCATGCGCCCTATGTTGTATAATCGAATATGATACAAGGTGTTATAGAATAATAATTTTATACGATTCCAAATTTATTTCAAAAGAATAATTGATTTTTATGTTACTGTGGAATTTAACATACATGTTTAATAACATCCAAAATTTATGGCGCCAAATTTTTTTTTAACAATAATTGAATTTTTTTATTTTGCAAAAAACCTATCGTAAATGTTTAATACTATTTTAACTGAGCTAAGCTGGAACTCTATCCCTGACGAGCTAGTCGAGGCGAAATAAATAAATATAACAATTAATTTCATAGAACCATATTCCTCAGAGTTTTTATTCTTAGAGTTTATTAAACATAGCAGTATACTTGAACACTATTATACAATAATTGACTACTTTTTGTACGATAAGTTCTTGAATGCGTTAGTGTGCAAATTGCGAATTGGAAAGAATGTGTTAAAAATAATAACTGAATTCCTACGGTTGGTTATGACTTGGGTATAATTAATGAATAATTGTTATTGTAGTCTGTAAATTAGAAGAAATTCTACTAATCAGTGCAATTATTTTATTTAATATAGGACAATCGCTTTTATTATCCCAGGAAGGTCTCCCCAGGTGCCCAAATTTGCTTTTTCTTAATTGTGTATTTTTTAAGAGAAAAAAACGAAAATAGTCAATTGTACAAAAAAGATTGTTGTGGAATATTCATGTAGCGCTTTTCAAACTATTCAAAAACCCTTTGGGGTACCAGTGTAAAACCTGCCTTTTCGGACACTTACGTTGATTAATTCCACTCAACAGGTGGACTTTAGCGAGCTCAGCGGGAGCTGGGGTGAGCTTTTGACTCCTATAACTGTTAATACGAATGTGTACACAAAAATGTTTTATACATCTATTCAATAAAAACATAAAATATGTACAACAAATTAACATACAATAATCTTAGAAATGAAATTAATTATATAAAACAAAATAAAATGAATGTTACTAGTCTCATTGGAAACGCGCCTACGGGTTAGACTACTCTCCACGCAGTCAGCCTGGTCTGGTCAAGGGCGAGTCGCTTCCGCTGGACTAGGGAAATTTGTATAATACTGTAAATATAATCAGTGATTAATGTACATAACACAATGTCGGGTTTAATATTTATACTTCAAAACATTAGTCTTGAGCGTTTTAATGATTGTGTGTATATAATTGACGTCCAGGGAACTAAATTGGATTATTCTCAATACCAGTAAGTAATGTTGGGTTGTTATACTTAAATCAATATAATTCAGTGTTAGGGCGAATTCTAAGGCATAGGCGTTTTCTATTGGTTTTAGATCATTAAATTGATCGTTAGTTACTGATATCCTATCAAGGGTCTGTTATAGTGCAAATAATGAATCGAAATCTTTAGTCTACAATGTTCAGGAATTTTATCAGCAGGTTGTCTATTAAATATACATTCGAAACGAGAATCTATATACACACGGGAATTATTTTAACAGAAACGGGATAGTTTGTAATAATTATAATATATACACAGGATCTAAAAATGGTTTTATTGAATACGGAGGATTTTGTATTCGTTCTAATTTTCTTTTGAAGTGCAATTGATATAAATTCAATACGTAGCGCAGATATGGTTTTTGAAATGCAATTTTCATGCAGATAGTGTTTTGAATTAACTGTTTAAAATTAGAATAAACAGGAAAGTTCTCGTAATACTTCAAATTATCGTTATAGGCTTTAATAATTAAGATGGTTTCGAGATTAGGTTTTAATTAAATTTACGTAGGGATTTGACTATTACAATTCAAATACGTCAGTGAACACATTTCATATTTTTAATTCGTAGGCGGTTTACTGCGAAGCAAGCAACGTTCTAATTTCAATTTAGTTGAATATGCGGATTGGTTTACTGAATTCTGGTTTTATGCATGACAGGAAAAGGTTATAACGAGTAGTTTTATACGTGTAATTACCTTCCAGCGAAGGTGTTTACTTTTAAGTCTCAAAAACCACTCTAGATTTTTAAGCCAGAAATCGTAGAAAACGTAGAAGGGCCGGTGTAATATAATTTATTGGATTTTGGCCTGGTGTCCCAGAAGAATTAACTACGTTTGATCCCCTCAGACGGGCTTTAAGCCTCGTTATCTAGAAAGGAATGATTAGTAACGGATTCACTCTCCCCCCGAGTTACCAGCTAATTCGGTACTCGTTGTTTGTCCCTATTTTGCGCCAGGTTAATTTAGAAATAGTTTAATAATTTTGGAACCGGCAGGAGTCGACAGGTATTTCCACTATTAATTTTTTTCTTAGAATTTGAAAAGAGAAGGTACTGAGAAGCAAGTGTTGTAATGTATTACTACGGAGAAGGTGCTGGTAAGCGAGTATTGAATGATATGAACATTTTCGCTTTTATACGTCGTATTAAAGTGGGGCTTAGATAGAAATTAGACACGCTGGACTTTTACACACAGAGAAGGAGGAATTGGTGCGTACGCAAAGTGACGTTCGTTGCCACATCTGGATACTGAAAATGAATAAATTTTTGTTTGAATTATTATCTTCATAATTTTAAAATAATAAAAATTAATTTTTATTAATAATTAACTTAAGTCATTACACCAGAAAAACGAAAGTATTAATATTTCAGGCCGTAAGAGCAGTTTTGCAAACTAAATCTTAGTTCTAGGTCTGATACGTTGGTGAAAGACGAAGGGGGAAAACGAAACAATACATTGTCAGAAATTGACAAACATCAGTTTTATAAAATAGATAAAAAATATCAGGTGTGAAACGTCACACGACCTTCTAATCTGTAAATGGTGGAAATTAAAAGAAATAAAGTAATGAAATTTTGTTAGAGTAATTATGCAATGCGCGTTACAATAAATAAATAAACTCAGAATGACAATAATAATTAATGTTACGTACATGTTTAAAGCTTCATGTCAAATATTTTTGAAATCTGCAGCCGTGCCAATAAATATCTGATAAGAAACAAAAACTGCGCCTAATAAATCCCCCATCCACCATCCGAGGAAAAGTGAAATCAAGCTTAAATTTTAAGTACGTATGTCTTCTCGTTTACAAACACACACGGTCGCATTTACACACAAACACACAAACACACAAACACACAAACACAAACACACAAACACACAAACACACAAACACAAACACACAAACACACAAACACAAACACACAACACACAAACACACAAACACACACACAACACAAACACAAACACACAAACACACAAACACACAAACACAAACACACAAACACACAAACACACAAACACAAACACAAACACACAAACACACAACACACAAACACACACAAACTACACACAAACACACAAACACACAAACGCACAAACCACAAACGCACAAACCACAAACACACAACACACAAACACACATACACACATACACACAAACACACAAACACACAAACACACAAACACACAAACACACAAACACACAAACACACAAACACACAAACACACAAACACAAACACACAAACACACACAACACACACACACAACAACAACACAACACAACACACAAACACACAAACACACAACACACAAACACACAAACACACAAACACACAAACACACAAACACACAAACACACAAACACACAAACACACAAACACACAAACACACAAACACACAAACACACAAACACACAAACACAAACACACAACCACACAAACAGGTATACAAAAATGCGCAAACACACACTAGTGCACATGCGTTTACAACCACATTCATTGACATGCACGCACAAACAGACATACAAACACACCCACACACAACACAACTCAACTCAACACAACACAACACAACACAACACAACGGAACACAACACATCACAATACAACACAACACAACAGAACACAACACAACACAATACAACAACACAGTGCAATACCACACAACTCAACACAATACAAAACAATATAACAACACAACATAACACAACGCAACACATCAGAACACAATACAACAGAACACAACATAACACAACGCAACACAAGACAATACAACACAACACAACACAAACACAACAACAACACAACATAACACAACATATCAGAACACAACACAACAGAACACAACACAACACAATACAACAACACAGTACAATACCAACATAATCAACACAATACAAAACAATATAACACAACATAACTAACGCACAAAACAATACAAACACAACACAACACAACACAACACAACACAACACAACACAACACAACACACACCAACACAACATAACACAACACATCAACACAATACAAAACACAACACAATACAACCAGTACAATACCACACAACACAACACAACACAGCACAATACAACAGCACAGTACAATACACACAACACAACAACATACACACAACACAACATAACACAACACAACACTGCACAACACAATTCAACGCAACACAACAGAACACAACACAACACAACACAACCAACACAACTCAACACAACACAACAGAACACAGCACAACACAACCTAACAGAACACAACACACAGATACACACATACATATACACACATATCTAAAAGTTCTGGTGAAAACAGCACTAGTACTAAACAAGATATGTTTAGAATAAGAACGGCAATTAATAAGGATTTCGCAGAAAACTATATGAGAATAGAAAGATCACAAAACCAATGAATATTTATGTAGATGAATCAATAACAAAACAAAAGAGATACCACAGTGCTGTTAATAAAATCGTGAAATACATAATAATACAGGTACCATTGAGGCCAAGTGATATAATGTACTATAGAATCTAAAATGAAGATATAGTTTGCGAATGTACCAAATGGCATGCTAGATGTTCAAAAACATACATACGACAAACTAGCAGACCTATTAATATAAGAGAGAAGAACATCGTAATTCAATAGCAAAATCTAGCTAATCATGATTAGCACAACATAAAAAGCACGTCACGTATTAACTCATAGACATAAATTGTTCAATGCGTGTGTGTGTCGGTGTATGTCTGTGAATGTATGTAGTGTTGTGGTTATGATATAATGGTGCTTGTGTGTATGTGTGTTGTGTGTTCGTGTGTAGCTTTGTGTGTGTGCATGCGTGCGTGTCGTGGTGGCTGTGGTGTGTGCGTGTGGTGTCGTGTGTGTGTGTGTGTGTGTGTGCGTATGTGTGTGTGTGTGTGTGTGCTGTGTGTGTGGTGTGTGTGTGGTGTGTGTGGTGTGTGTGTGTGTGTGTGTGTGTGTGTGTTGGTGTGTGTGTGTGGTGTGTGTCGTGTGGTGTGTGTGTGTCGGTGTGTGTGTGTGTGTGTGTGTGTGTGTGTGTGTGTGTGTGTGTGTGTGTGTGTGTGTGTGTGTGTGTGTGTGTGTGTGTGTGTGTGTGTGTGTGTGTGTGTGTGTGTGTGTGTGTGTGTGTGTGTGTGTGTGTGTGCTTGTGTGTGTGCTTGTGTGTGTGTGTGTGTGTGTGTGTGTGTATGTGTGTGTAGTGTGTGTCGTGTGTGTGTGATGGTGTGCGTCGTGGTGTGTCGTGTGTGTGTGTCTACAGGGTCTAGATAAATGTGTCATTTAGTTTGTTGCTATGTGGCTATGTATGCTGTTTCTGTAAAGTATCTTACACGCGGTATCTCAAACGATTGATAAACAATTAAGTCATTTAAATTTTGTATGCTTATTTATGGCCTAAATGTATAGACGTAGTTTCAATGCTTGTGGATTTTCAGTTAAGTAGCAAAGGGTAAATGTAATTGGTAACCTGCAATATCTCAACATCCTGAAACGTTGATGTATTCTAATTGAACACAAACACGTAATTGTGTAAATATCTGTTATTCTTGATGGTAGTAAAGCTTTGGAATAATGGAGTAAGAAGGGTTGATACGATTTTGTTCCGTCTGAAATAACCAAAAGCTTAAATTGTGATTGCATTCAAATTTGATATAAATGTTTAAGACTCAGTTATGTCACGTAGTGGTGGCGGTGATGGTGGAGCTCAATTTTTTTTGTAGTATGTACATTATGACCCCAAGTGCATGTAAAAATAATCACGTTACATGTCAAAAGCGCCAAATCGTGCAATCGTATATCACTAGAAGAAAATACATTGTTATTATATGCGTCAAACGGACAGTTTAAAATCAATCATTCATATGGAAAACGTAGTAGATACTATAAAATTGTAATCACTTTCATTTTTTATAAAAATACATCAAGTAAAATGAGCTTCCTCCCGGAACTAATTTACTTTTGGATTTATCATAGTTTAATATGGTTTTTCGTTTCATATCCTCAGTATTCAGTATTAAATACGACATATCCATTAAGCAAAGAATTTTTAATTTGGAACAATTCAACTTTGACATTTACCAAAAAGTTTCTATTGATCCAGGAGCTCCTGAAAATTTATAATTTATAAGCACACGTCCTTTAAACTTAATTTTAAATTTTGAACTATAAGAGTATTTATGCATAATGTAAAATGCTTCAGAAAACGTACCTATACACAATGCTTTACAAATAATTAACTCAGGACGAGACGGTAACCAGCTTTAACATAATTTGTGTTTTTGGCATTTAAGTTTTTCCATTATCATGTAAATACGTTTAGAAATTTGAATATATGAATTTGAAGTGCATTAATTATTGAAAGTGTTTCCAAAAAACCCCTTAATTTAAATTTTGTACACAGCAAACGATTCCATCTGCTGTGAAGACATATCCGATTATATTGACGTCATTAAAATAGATGGGCTCGTTTTTTAATCAGTTGTTGATAACAACTTTTGCATTTGACAGTTTGTAAATCATAAAAAAAATGTATTTATCTTGAAACCTCCAAGATCTGACTCTAATTGAACTTGAAATAAATTCAGATTTCGATAACGGAAAATTCCGATTTGAATTTATAGAACAATTGCGTTTCGAGTTTTGACTCTGAAAGGTAACAGAACATATTACACATGTTAAACAACAATAATATGTAGTTAAATTCTATATTTCGTATTTAAACTGTAAATATTTTCCTGTCAGATTTATCCAACAATGTTTAATATTTTGATATTTTAGTGAAGCTGTAAAAGCTGTAATTTCAGTATTAATGTTAAAAGTTAACACTTTTGATGAATGTGAATAACGTTAAATTTGCAGATTCTGTGTATATGGCGTATCCAATTGTATATTTCATATTGAAAAATGCGTTGAAAGCTTTTCGTGCAACTTGAAATATTTGAATAAAATGGAATGTAGTTTTTTTAATAAAAAAGTTTGGTGGGTATCGATCTTTGTGGTTAGTTTTAAAAACATTTAGCAATATATTCCCTATTATAAACTGAGCTTTGTATTTGGACAACTTTCATTTACTATTGTATAGCTATGAATCAATATATATTTTTACGTTGTTTTAAAATCCCAGTCCAAATGATTTCAGAAGTGCATAAATAATAGTAACCATACTTTTGTATGTTTAAATCAATAGATTAGTTCTAGTGCCTAAATTCCTGGTACAGTGAGTGGTATGTAATCATTCGCTAAATATATTTAGCATAAAGCAAAATCAAATTCCTATTACTGCTCTTACACATTTTCACTTTCAAAACTTGGTCATTTTTGCAGCAATTTTTATTTTATGTATGCAAAAGTCTGCCCTACTGCTAGCAAAACTAAATATCTCCGTCGAACAACCGAACTTCTCATTGGTTATTCTCCTTCCCTATGAAATCGAATAAGGCGCGCACAGATGCGATAGATTGGGAACAAGTGATGATTGACGGCCGAACTTAGAAAAAACACACTCCGTCCGCGCACTACATGGTGATAATATTAAGAAAATGAATTAGGTTAATTAATTTTTTCTTTAATTGCCAAACGCAAAAAATAATGTAGATTTCAAGAATAACACTCAAGTACTATGGTGCCATTTGAAAATCAGAAATTAATATGAATTAATCGAAACTGAAGCATCGTATCAAAATTTTGTAAAGAAAAAAACGTCCATAATACTGGTTTATTTACTCCCCAGGGGGTTACATTCCGGTAATCCTTACGGTTTTTGCGCGATATAGATGTCTCCCTCTCACCCTACCCTTTACTATCCCTCTCCCTCTCCTTCTCGCTCTCAATCTCCCCCTCCTCCTCCCCCGTCTTCTACCTCTCATATCAGAAAAAAAATTATCGACAATTGTTTTTCAAGTACCATTACAAAATACTAACACATATAATGATAGAACATATCTACAGTGTATTCCATGCATGATGGTGCATCACACATTCTACACGAAACGTCAGAGAATTTTTAAATGCATGGTTCTCTGGACGCTGGATTGGACGAGGAAGTGAAGTACCGTGGCCCACGATCGCCAGATTTAAACCCATTGGATTTTTTTGTGGGGTATCTGAAAACTCGTGTCTATTCTGTTTAAATTGATAATCGAGAGCAACTTTGGAATCGCATACAGATGGCATGCGATGAGATTAGCTATGCCACAAATTTTTCAGCGTGTTAGGTTTCATTTGCTCAGAATACAAGCTTGCATTCAAAAGGAAGGAGGACATTTTGAGCAATATGTATAAAATAATTATTATTTTGTTTTGATTCGTTCAATATCTCTTTAATAATGTACCTAATAGTTAATTGCGTTATTTTTGTAAAATAAAACAAATTTTGATTTTATTGAATAATGTGACCGTTTATGTTAATGCAAAAATTTCAAACGGGTGCCAATGGAAAAATATTAAGTATGATTTTATTTGCAGAATTAAATGTTGAATCTATAAAAATATTTCTTCAAAAAACCAGGCGTGCTTTTTTTACTTAAACTGATTAACTTAAAATAGGCTGCCACTGGATGGAGTCAGTTGACTCAAACTCACCTGATTGATTGTATTTAATTAGACATTTAGCTGTACCAAATCTCAGTGTAATATCTTTAGTAGTTTTTCAGAATCTTAAAAACCTCAAAAAGTATTTTTAATCAACCTGTATCTCGGTTAGGAATCATTTTCGAAAAGCGTTTATGATCATTTTGTCTTATTTTGAAACAGAATCTCCAGTTTTCGTTTATCGGTGATTTTAAATACACCCTGTATATTAATAATTTTCTGATCACCGAAGTTAAGCGGTCAGTACTTGTGGGTGACCGAAAGTTATGGTATGATGGTAACCGAATTTTTGTGTCATTACAAAATATTAACACGTATAATCATGAAAACTATAGCCATAAACCTTGGTTTTGAGGTCTTCTGACGCAAACAACTGTCAATCATTCATTTCATACTGCCAAATTTTCTTCATGCATATATATATATATATATATATATATATATATATATATATAATATATATATATATATATATAAAGATCACTTTTGCCATTTTTTATTTATCTATCGATTTAAATGAAACTTGGCAGGTTATTCTAACCAAACGGCATTTTAGAATTTTACAACATTTCCGACTTGTTTCGAAATGACTAACTTTTCATTTTAAATGACATGTATATTTTAGTTTTCGGATTCTGGACATTGTCCATACATAATAAGTATATCAACCTGCTCACTCTTGGTAAACATTTTTGTAATTTTATAATTAAACTAAGTACAAACTTTAATTTAATTTTTAAGTAAAATATTAGATTTATTTTAATAAACAACAACCTTTATTATTACCTGTCAAACTTTTAAATTTACCATAGTGTTTCTGCAACTAGCCACCTATTGTATTTCATGGCAACTCTGATGTGCTGCGACATAGGAAGTGTATTTTATTAATGAGTAAGACGTAAATATAAAAACTAAAAATGTTTTAAACCGAAAATGGTAAATAACAAAACGTGTTATACGTCATTAAATTCGTTTTAAGTACTGCATTTAGTAGTTTATGAAAGTGGTATGCTTCCATTTAATTTTTGAGCTACGGCAAATAAAGTTTAGAACGTTCTAGTAAAAAAGTTAACAAAGATAAAAGTGAGTTTGCGTTTTCTGGAAGTGAGTTAAGTATGAGAATGCTTAAGATGGTCATGGCACTTGGATGAGAAAATAAAATTCAATTTTAAAATTACATTGGAAAAAATCGATTTAAATATTACGCAATCGAAAGACCTCAGAATGAAAACTAAAATATGGGGTATCATTTAAAATCAAAAGTTAAGGTCATTTCTTTGAAACCGGAAGTCAAATGCTTGTCAAAATTCTAAAATGATGTTTGGTATATAAATATCAAGTTTCATTTAAATCGATAGATATATATAATATATATATATATATATATATATATACAGGTGTCCGCAGTGCGACAACGGAGGATATCTCCTTACCAATAGGGATAGAAAAAAGTTTAAATACAAAAGTTTTTCAGTAATCAAATCCGCATTTAAAGAAAATATTTTCGTTTTTACAGGGTGTCTCATATGAACTGCAGAGCATGCAACTTCATTTTTTTAAATAGGACACCCTGTATTTTATTACATTTTTGATTTTCTATAAATTCTGAATCGGTTTTATTAAGGTCTATTATCATCTAAAATTAATAGTTTTGAGAATATTTAATGTTTTTCACGTGTCGTTGACAAAGGGCATACTTTTTATTTGATATCCTTAAAGGAAAATATTTTGCAGGTTACTAGTGCATAGGTACACACTTACTTTGTGTTCCTATAAATTTGAAAATATTATACAAGGTGTTGCCAAAACTATTCACAAAATCATAATCTTCAAAACACAAATTTAAATTTCAATTTAAACAATATTGAAAAATGTGAAAAATAATTTTACTGGCGTAAAACTTCGTTAACTTTATCTAATAATACTAACACGTAAACAAAGGATGCAATTTAAGTTAGATATTTTTAAAACAATATAACTAAAAATCATAAAATAACTAAAAATGTTGCTATATGTGTCTGCCCTGATGTTTCTCACACAAACGAATTCTTTCAACAAAAGAATTGCTTCCTTTTTGAAGCACTTCTCTATTTATGCCTTGAAAAACATTTCTTATTCTTTCTTTCATGTTTTCCTTTGTTGTAGGAGGTATTTGGAATATTTGATTTTTTACAAATCCCCACAAAAAAAAATTAAGTTTTGTAAGATCCGTGGATCTAGATGGCCAAGAAATTGGCCCTCTCCTGCCGATCCATTTATTTGGAAATTGCAAATTTAGATGATTACGCACAATACCACTAAAATGGGCAGGCGCTCCAGCCAATTGAATCCACAGTTTCCGTAAAACTTGAAGCGGTAAATTATCAAGGTCACTTTGTAAATCGTTTTCCAAACAATTTAAGAAGGTTTCATCATTAACTGTTTGATCAAAAAATAGGGTCCCAAAATTCTTGTTCCAATAATACCGGCCCATACGTCAAGTATCCAACTATGTTGATGGTCTAATGGCATCACCATTTGGATTTGTATCACTGTAATAATGGAAATTATGACGATTTACAAATCCATTTTGTGGAAGGTAGCTTTGTCAGTAAACAATACATAATCAAAGAAGTCCTGTTTTTCCTCTATTTTATTTAAAGCCCAAAGGCAGAAATTTCTCCTATTTATAAAATCCTGATCCGTTAATTCTTGTACTACATGGATGTGGTATGGATGAAACTTTTGCTTGCGAATTATTTTATTTATCGTTGATTCTCCGATATTGTTGTTCAGCGCGATTTGCCTGCAAGAAGCTTGCGGATTTTCCACGACGGCTTCCATGACATGTAACTGAGTTTCCTCGTTTGATGCAATGGTTGATCGTTCGTCATTTGATTCATAATTGATGTTTCAATTCCTTTCAAACCTCTTCTTGAGCCTTTCAAATGCTAAGCGATTTGGATGTCTTTCTGTATTTGAAAATTTTTGAGCGTAAATTCTACTTGCTAATAAACAATCTCCGTCGGATGCGCCAATGCAATAAATCATCTGTATCAATTCTTCTTTTGAAAAATTCATTTTAATATTTAAATATTGTTTAAATTGAATTTTAAACTGTCAGTAAAACAAACATTTGTTTATTAATGTTTCCATGACAACCATGACCAACTAATATAATTTTTGAAATTTAGGTGTATATTTTAAAAATCGTGGTACCTAGACTTTCTCGTATACTAACGCAATTATAGTAGAGTGAAAAAAACACTTTTAAATAAGGGAAAATGAAAATCAAGACGTCTGCGCTCTATCGCGTAAGCGATCGTTAAAACCAATAGAATATTTCACAAGATCTGTGCATGACACAAATCGGTTAAGGTAAAGTACCACGTCGGTACACTAATTTTGTTCAAACATCATATTTAAGGATGTCACCGAATATAACTTACCCGTGCCAAATTCGAAATAGATGTCATATTTCTTTATTTGAAGTGTGACACATAACTGTTAAGGTAAAGTGCCACTTCCGGTAGACAGATTTTGACGAAACGTTATATTTCGATGTCGCCTAATAATACTTACCTCTGCCAAATTTGAAACAGATACGTTGATATTTTGGAGTAGTTTATTTGAAGCGTGACACAAATCTGTTAAGGTAAAATGCCACTTGCGGTCTCCGGATCTATCCCAAAATTTGATAGAGATCTACGATTTTGAAATAAGGTCTCCATGCCGAATTTCAATTGTTTAGCTCAAAGTGTACGAGCGCTATCGTGTTTACATACACATACACACACACACACATACACACACAGACGTTTTTCCAAAAATACTTTTTCAGACTCAGGGACCTCGAACACGTCCAGAACCATCAAAATCTTGAGGTCGATTTTTTCTGATTACAATACCTTCTCTATATTACGTATACGAGAAAGTAAAAATATATTTTAAAAACTGAAATAACTCAATAACTATGAAAGATAGATATAGGAATATTTTATAAAAAGTTAGCTTATTACTTATTCAACAATTTTCCGTAACAAGCATGTCATTCCATTAAAAAATTGAGATTTTGTTTTGAAGATTATGATTTTGTGGATAGTTTTGGCAATACCCTGTATAATATTTTCAAATTTTATAGGAACCTACAAAATATTTTCGTTTAAGGATATCAAATAAAAAAGTATGCCTTTGTCAACGACACGTGAAAATAGCGATTTTTTAAAAAACATTAAATATCTCAAAAACTATTTATTGTAGATGACAATAGACCTTAATAAAACTGATTCAGAATTTATAGAAAAATCAGAAAATGTAATAAAATACAGGGTGTCTTATTTAAAAAAATGAAGTTGCATGCTCTCCAGTTCATATGAGACACCCTGTATAAACCAAAATATTTTCTTTAAATGCGGATTTGGTTACTGAAAACTTTTGTATTTAAACTTTTTTTCTATCCCTATTGTGTAAGGAGATATCCTCCGTTGTCGCACTCCGCGGACACCCTGTATATACAAGGTGGTCACTTTTACAATGTACACCATTGGGATCTCGAAACATTATTAGTTAAATAAGGAAAAAGAGCAATCTCAGAAGATAGCTTTTGTAGTTTTGAATTATCCTGAAAAAACTGAAAAGTTGCATTTTGATTTCTTTAATAGCTTTTTGATATTAAGACTAGTAAAATGAATTCTTGCGTGTTCACATAATTGGTTAAGGGCTATCCATTGCGATATCTAGTCAGACTAGTTAATTGGGTTTTCATGGGTAACTTTTAATTTTCTTATGGCCACCATTGGATTTCTATACCAAAATGTGAAGAAAAAAATCAGAAATTCTTCCATGTATCACACATGGTCAAAAAATTCGATTCCCACAAGAACAAAAATCTAAAAATAAAGTCATCATGCGAAATAACAAATGTATTTTCAAAGTCTTAACAAACAAAACAAATTGAATTAATGAATGAGCAACAAACTAGATTAATGCACTTTATAAAAACTTTGCAAAATGACCCCTCTATGTTAGATACAGAGCGCTGTTCTTCTGTCCCATGTTTAACACTGCCTCACGAATGGTTTCTCCGCTGATTGGAACAGATTTATTATTTTGGCTGTAAGTGTTCCCTATTTTGAATAGGTGTGTCGAACATCTTATCTTTAACAGCACCCCATAAAAAGGTCTAAAGGGTTTAAGCAAGAGGATCTTGCTTTCCAACGCATAGGATTATGAGTTCCAATCCAAGATTCTGAAACCACTCATTCAAATATTGTCTAATAATTTTCGCATTGTGTGTACCTGCTCCATCCTGTTGAACCACTTTAAATTTCTCAAGGTCGCTAAAACTACATTTTCCACCATGTCTTCAATCTCCTTTTGAAGAAAATGTAAACACTGTAGCGCCCCAGGTACCCTATCTTGAAAAGTGTAATTTGAACTTATTTGCAAGAATACAAATTCATGAACAAAACAATCGTCATGTGGTTTATCTTGACTTTACTGACAATACTGTTACTATTATTCAAATTAATTGCTTACCTTACATTTACTTTCCTGGCAATAATTAAAATATTAAAATTTATTTACAAGTCTGATATTTAATTACTCGAAAACCTCAAATCTGATCAAAAGTATTGATACGTACGTTGTGCTATTTGAATTAGATAGGCTGGATGAGGTTAAGTGTTGCATCATGTGGGGCCGGTAAAAATGACACGACTCACATTAAAATTAACGAGATTTGCGCAATGATGGTACAACCCGTTAATGCACTATTGTGGGAAAGAACCACCAATAAAACCCACTTTATTCATGAGATATTTAACCAATGTTAATTTGATGCTTATATTATGTAAAATTTTTGAAATTTACTTTCATTTATAAAAATAAACTTACAGGAAATATATTACCTTTAGTTTAAACACAAATTTCACCAACACGACGAGTTAAAGCTCGGCAGTTTCTAATTAAAACAATAAAAGCAATCCGGTTCAATCAAACCTTCAAACGCAACTGCCTTTCGCTCCGATTTCAACTAATTATATTTACTCCCGAAAATCAACTCCCGTTATTGCAAGTAATAAAAAACAAGAAATTATTTCGTGGGAACATTTTTCGCATTCCTAGCAGAACGAAATCTTAATTTTAAAAATATTCATTAATCCGTAAGAAACACTACATTTCGTATCAAATTTCCTAGTGCCAAAGACGTTTTTGATTGCAGTGTATACCGACGTAATTAATTATTAAACTAGTGACATGTTTACATCAAGAACGTGCGCATAAGAATTTTCAATGAAACGTTGAGCCCCTTCAGTAAAGCAGTTCTTAAGCGTACGCCTGCTAGTTAAACCTCAACGCGTGTTTTTCAACCCTTAGCCAAATGTCAGTTACATACCCATATTTCTTACATAAAAATACATAAAATAAAATATTACGAAAACATTAGCAAATTACGACGTATTATGAAGACATTAAAAATCCACCAATTATCTTTTCTATCGTGGTAACAATGGCGATTTGACAAACGTTTATTACAATAATAAAATTTTTGCGGTCCGCTACTTACAACACGATGGCCCATTCAATCGTTCCGGTAAAATATAGGGTCCCAGAATCTTATTGTTTATTAGACCGCATCAGACATTAACAGAAAACCGAATTTGCGGCCTTACTTCCTGCACCAAATATGGATTTGCAACCACATAAATATGTTTATTTCTTCTGCTTTACATTCCACTGTTTGTAAACGTTTCGTCGGTCCATAGCATTTTAGTCGAGAATTCACCATCTTCCGCCAGTTAATTGCGAAACCACTAGCAAAATTCAAGCCTTCTTTGGTAGTCTCCTGGATGAAACTTTTAAACTGATAAAAACTCCAAGTCGTGATATTGTTTTTTAAGAATTTTTTGGACGCCAGATTTTGACAAATTACATTCTGCAGCAATTTGCGCAAGATTCATATGCACTTGTGCCAAAACATTAATTTAATTGACCTCCAATATGGACAGGGTGTCGTTTAACATCTGGAAAATGTTTCTGTTCGGTTGCAGTCTTTCGGGATAGAGTTCTTCGTAATTTCGAGCTACTGCCACGGAATTGCGGTTATTGCGTATGTAACGTTATACATATCGGATCTTTCACGAACAGAAAGTCTAGCCATTGCTGCTAAGAAAATTCAAAACTTCTGTTTACTTATTGCGGCATACATCAAAACGGTCACAAGTTAATAATTATTGAGAAAAGTCAATATTTTAAGTTTGTTTTTTAATGGCAACTTGATCAAATATAAAATTTTTAGTAGGTACTACTCAAACCCTTTCCTGAACGCCCTTTGAACGCTGCAGTTTGTTTGCTCAAAAATAAGTAGCATTATTGGAAATTAAGGGTATTTTGAAAAAAGTTGGTTTTTACTTTCGAACGGTGATTTTTCTGAAAAATGGAAATTTTTTTCTTGGAGGAATCGAATTTGTTAAACATTGACAGAAGAACAGGGCTCTGTATCGAACAAAGACTGGGTCATTTTGAGCAGTTTATTTATACGGTGCGTTAATCTAGTTTGTTAAGACTTTGAAAAATGCATTTGTTATTTCGCATGATGACTTTATTTTTAGATTTTTTTTTGGCCATGTGATACATGGATGAATTTCTAATTTTTTTCTGCATCTTTTGGTATAAAACTCCAATATGGCGGCCATAAGAAAATCAAAAGTTACCCATGAAAACCCAACTGTCTAGTCTGCCTAATTTTACGTTAGAAACTTTAGAATGAACGTTGGATATTTCCGCAAAAAGCGAAGACCTCTCCAGAGAACGGCGGAAGCACTAGGTAAATTCAAACACTTCGCGCCTTCCTGGATCTCGACACGTCGCTATGGACCAACTGTACATAACGATAAACTGGTCTCGTGAGGGTTGAACAATTATATGATCCCTTAAATGGGCTGTAAGGGGATGAGAATGTTACGAAAGTTCCTTCGACACGAACCTTGGTCAAGGTCGTTCCGCGGTATTCACTACGTAGATGTAACGATGCCCAAACCACTTCTTCTCTCGGGATAAAATTTCACTTGTCGCCACGTTGGTTTTTAAGCCCGTGTCATTTAATTAGCCAATTAAAGAAAAGATTACTGAAATTTTCTAAGTACGCGCATACAGGAATTCAAACTCGAACTCGGTCGGGAGAAATTGTATCGTCAACAAAACATACCTCTTCGCGAAACCTTATCTAAGCAATTTATATATGGTGGTTTGAAATTTTCTTAGCAACGCTGGCCTTTATAATGCCTTGTTCTTTGTTTAAAACCAAACCTTAACAACAGAGACGGCGCCGAAATGACGGCTACATTTAACTTTGGCATAAGATGTACCATACAATGTAATAATTTTAAGGCGTTCCTCAATTTAATTTTATGTGATGCAATCTCAACTTCATTTAACGAAATTTACTTAGCTTAAAAGAACGAAAACATTTATTTACACACAAACTACTCTATTTACAAAGAAACTAATTTGTGTTCCTCTCAAATTAGTAAAACGGTTTCCCTAAATATCGATACCAAAAATGAAATCACATTTTTCTTTTCTTTTAACTCTCATTTTACTTTGATCAACAACAAAAGCTTCATTTTTGTTTTAGAGAATACAAAAAAAATTCATAAACCTTTTAAATACGCAAGAGACAAAAGAAAACGTTACAATAGAAAAGCTTCAAACATTGATGCATTATTAGATTCACTTACCAGAGTTTTATACTACATTTAAGATGTACGGTACTAACAAATAATTTATAACTTTGAAAATTATCGGCAAATCTTTGATAAAATCATGGACACATGGCATCTTGACAACATATCCATATATTAAAATTGAATGTCATGATTTAAATTATTTAAAGCATGCACAGCTACCGCACATTTCTCTGGTGTCCTAATCTGAAAAATCTCAGACTTCTTTACGTCTTGTATCAAAGCTACGTTTTGTGGCTCCAATGTTTGACAGATCTTTAGGTGGTGACCTTAAGTGCCCTTCAGAAAAGCACATTTTCTAAATTAAAACCAACATTACTTAATGATAGTCCTTGTGCTTTGTTGATGATAATCGCGAAGGCCAGGCGCAAACACCAACGGGGATACATGGCGTATCCTGTATCTTTACTCTTCCGTAATATTAGAAGTCCAAAAATATGCTAAAACCTACTCCAGGACCTGAGTAATAAGTGTGCAAAATATGATTTAAATCTGTTTTGAAGTAAATACGGAACGTAAACAGCTTGATGGTGTAGCAATGAGTAGCCCTTTTGGTCCTGTTATAGCAAATTTCTGCATGGAAAAATTTTAAACATCATTACAAAACGCACTTAAAAAAAAACCTTTAATTTGGTATAGACATGTAGAAAACACATTTGTTATTTGGAGACACGGAGAAAAACCACTTTATGAATTTTTAATTTTTATAAATGGTATTCATCGAAGCATCCAGTTTACCATAGAGAAGGAGACTAGTGAAAGTTGACCATTTCTTGACATACGAATATCTAAAACTAAAAATTCGCTATCTTTTAAAGTTTACCAAAAGCCGACACACACTAAGAGATACCTTCATAAAACCACCACGGACGTCAAAAAAATTATACAATTAAATCTTTAGTGGACCGAGCAAAACAAATTTGTAATCCTGAATTGTTGAAAGTTGAATACAAATATTTAACAAAACCACTACAACGTAACGGATGGCCACTTACCGATATTAATAACCTTATTACACCTGCTAGATACAACCATAAAGAAAAACTAGTGCTTAATGTTGGTGCTGCTTTGTTTCCTTTTATAACTAATGTTACAGATAGAATTGAAAAATCCTAATTAATCATGACATTAGGACTGTTTTTAAACTTACAAGAAACATTGAGGAACATTAAGGTCACCTCAAGATGTTTCAAACGCATTCTCATCTTCCGGAATGCATAAGTTGGAACCACAGAGCTTTGATGAAAGACGTAAAGAACATGAAATTTTGTAGATTAGGTCAACCAGAGAAATCTGCGGTAACTGAATATTGAAATATATAAATATCCCAATAATTTCAATATGAAAGAAAAAAGTCTACTTATAATTAAAAAAAGCATAAAGGTATGTCTTAATTTTAATTTTATCTCTTGGTATGTCTAGGTTTTTTGCTGTATATTGTCCTAGACCTTGAAGTAAATGCTTTACTGCTTACCACAGCACTACATACTATTAAGTGTTTTGTAACTGTGGTTTCATATTAGTTGAGTTGATGGGCCTATTTCCACAATTTTTGCTTGTACAGCGCTACGTTTCGGATGCGGGCTCTACATCCGTCATCAGACGTAGTCCTGTTTTCGAACTTGATTTCAATTCTCATTTTATGATTTTCTAGTCAAGTGCTTGGGAAAAAATCATAACATGAATTCGACTGAAGTACGAAAACAGTCCTTTTCAGGACTATGTCTGATGACGGATAATGATCTAAACGTCGCATCGAATCTTTCACGAACAGAAAGTCTAGCCATTGCTGCTAAGAAAATTCACAACTTCTGTTTACTTATTGCGGCATACATCAAAACGGTCACAAGTTAATAATTATTGAGAAATATTTTAAGTTTGTTTTTAATGGCAACTTGATCAAATATAAAATTTTTAGTAGGTACTACTCAAACCCTTTCCTGAACGCCCTTTGAACGCTGCAGTTTGTTTGCTCAAAATAAGTAGCATTATTGGAAATTAAGGGTATTTTGAAAAAGTTGGTTTTAATTCCTAACGGTGATTTTTCTGAAAAATGGCAATTTTTTTCTTGGAGGAATCGAATTTTTAAACATAGACAGAAGAACAGAGCTCTGTATCGAACAAAGACTGGGTCATTTTGAGCAGTTTATTTATACGGTGCGTTAATCTAGTTTGTTAAGACTTTGAAAAATGCATTTGTTATTTCGCGTGATGACTTTATTTTTAGATTTTTTTGACCATGTGTGATACATGGATGAATTTCTAATTTTTTTGCATTTTTGGTATAAAACTCAATATGGCGGCCATAAGAAAATCAAAAGTTACCCATGAAAACCCAACTGTCTAGTCTGCCCAAAAATTTTTAGAAGTTATTAAAGAGATAAAATAACGCAACTTTTCGGTTTTTCTAGATCATTCAAAACTACAAAAGCTATCTGATATTGCTCTTTACTTGTTTAAAGAGCCTAAAACGGCTAATTTTTCCTTATTTAATTAACCCTGTATCTCTTACCGCTTCCCAGATCCCAATGATGTACACTGTAAAGTGACCACTGTATATATATATATATATATATATATATATATATATATATATATATATATATTAAGCATCCAGAACAGTAAGGACGTTTACCGGTCGACGGTAATTTTTCCGGAGACCGGTGCAAACTTAACGTTCGTGTTGCTGTGTTTTGCACAATCGTATTAAACTCAATTGAAATAAATTAAGTCCTACTAAATGCCTAAAAGAAAAGTCAAAAGTGGCGTTTATACTTCGCGACAAGTTCAACTTGTCTAATATCATTTAATAGCGTTAGTTTAGACCTCGGTAAGTAAAACACGTCGGTAAATATTTACTTACCGACGTGTCCTGTCAACCAGGAAACATATCCTACCGTCTTGAAAGCAAATATTGTAAATAAACAAAATACTCGATCGTGCAAAAAGAATATAATTCATAATTCATTTTATCTACACTGATTAAACTGTTACCTTAACAATTTATTTCAGTTTATAAAATTGTATTTGATTGCAAGTACAAAATAAAAGATGGAAATATTCATGTTTATAATAAAATACTTATCTTTTTGGGATTTTTAATTGTATTTAAATTATACAATCTAAACGTTTCGATAACACTTACAGTTATCTTGTCGTATAATGTTAGTTAAAATTGTTAAAAATGTGTAAACAATTTTCAAATTTGAAAATTCAAACATAAACATTTCATGTTTATGTTTGAATTTTTCAAATTTGACAAATTTATCATTTAACTTTTAACATTACTGACGAAATAACTGTATCGAACTTTAGATTTATATTTAAATACACCATTAAAAATCCAAAAGATAAGTATTTATTATGATATGTGAAAGTTTACATTTTCATAATTCATGTTTCATGTTAATAAAAGTATTGGTCGGAAAATTTTGTTAGGTCAGTTTTGTCTCAAGGTTATTTTGTAAGGTTATTATGACGGGACCTTTTCCCACTAACTGTTTTGTCGCACGCACCACAAAAGCTATCAAGTACTAGTTATTTTTCTTAAAGAAGTTAGAGTTTTGAAGACGCATTTGTAACTGCTTAAAATTACGTTATAGGTGCTGTTTCCTTTTAAATCAATTAAAACCTATTTCATGTATCAATATTATACCCATAGGTGGGTAAGCTCAAATGAGTAGAATCAAAAGAAACCTCTTTGTCACTTTTAGTAGACTAAATATGAATATTTTATTACCGTCGATTAACAACTAAGAAAATTTTCTAAATCTAAGGACGTTGCCAATTCATGACCCATAGGAAATACATCATATTTGTCTGCAAATATTTGTAATGAATTTATTAATATAATGGGACAGAAAGTGTTAAAAACGATTGCTGACGTTAGCGTGAATTTTACGCCAGATCTCTGCCATGTTGATCAACTAACTATCGTCGTTAAGTACGTAAAAGAAGGTGATCCTATTGAGAGATTTTTGCAATTTTGCCCATGGGCGAACATAATGTTCAATACATAGCAGATACCATTTTAAACTTTCTTGATAGCCTTGATATAAATATAGATCGTCCGGGAAAATTATGACGGGTGTTTGGGTGCAAATAAAGTTCTGAAGTGTCTTCCGGATACTAGATGGTCTGCACATGCTAATGCTACTAATGCCTTGCAAAATAGTTATTTTCATATATCTGAAGCTTTGATATCAATTGCAAGTGACATCAATCAACTACAAGAAACAATAAACGAGGCTCAAAGTCTAACCCAAAACAATGGAAAGATTTGAGACTATTCTTTTAACGGTCATATGGAATAATCTTTGGGAATTATTAAAGAAGCAATTGTTAGTTTACAGAATAGCACTATGACCGTGGATGTTGCAACAAAACTTTATGCATCTCTCATCGATTATGTTAGTAACGCACGGAATAATTTTGAACATTACGAATCGGCTGCGAAAGAAAAAACCCAAATGCTGACTATAAAGGTAAGTTTCAACAAAAGAATTACAGCACACGCATCACTTTTTGAAAGATCATCCGAGTCTGTACTGTTGAATGGTAAACACAAATTTCGTGTAAATACGTTTATTCCTATAGTCCACACATCGTATGCTCATTTAAAAAGCGTTCGGCAGCATACCAAGAAATTGACAAACAGTTAATAACAATCGAGTCTGACCGGTTGACAAAAAAAATGCGAAGAATTTGCAGAATTTTATCATGAAGGTATTGATGCCTCTGAGCTCAAATCAGAATGTTTTCATTTAATGCAGTACTTAAAAACATGGCAAAGGAATCAGCGGATTTAAGTGTATCAGCCATATATAACCTAATTAAGTCCGATAAATTAGAAGACACCTTTCTAAATGTTGAAGTCGCTAAAAGAATATTCCTTTGCTTGATGATTACCAATTGTAGTGGAGAGCGCTCATTTTCGCAACTGAAGAGAATAAAAATGAATTACGAACGACAACGTTACAATAATGGCTAACCAATTTGTCAATTATGTGCATAGAAAGTGATATCCTTCAACTTTGAGGGTATAATAGAAGATTTTGCAGAACAGAAATCCCGAAAGAAACCATTATTGTACCCAATTCAAACATGGAGCGTTTTATGTAATGATCTACCTTACCTAAGTTCTATTGCTTAAAACTGTTAATTAAATGTATTTGATTTGTACCAATTATCCATAATAAATATTAAATCCACAGAAAATGTTTTTTGTAATTCACTTTTTTTACTTTGCAATGGGGCCAAATTCCTGTGTGCAAGGGCCCTGACCTGCCCTATGACGGCTCTGCATACTTAGGGACGATTTTCTTAAAAACCTAATTCAAAAATGTCTTTACTAACACAGAGAGTCCACTACCATCACTTCGCTTACGCATTGTACCGCAGTGTTAAATGTCAGAAATTCTTTGACAATGTAGTTTAGATTTGACTATTTTGAAAAAAATGTTCAAAACTGAATTATAAAATTTGAGTAAGTTGCATGCTGTGTTTTTAATTCATGTTTGACATCTGTCTCTATTAATTCCTTTTCGTTGTTTTAATTAGTTTTGAAACATAATTAAATTACATTTTCTTTTTGGGTTTTAATGGTATATTTCTATATTTATGTTTTGCATAAATTTATGCGTTCCGATAACAGTTACAGTAGTGATATTACTTGTTTAAGATGTTAGAACAAATTTATCAAATATATCACCAGGGTGGTGAAACTAGCTAGTTCACGATGACCTCCATTAAAATTTACTACAAGACTGATTTCAATGTCCAAAAGAATAAATGGTTATTTTTCTACAAATAAATAATTCAATTGCGTGCTCATAACGTAGTCATCACACAATTTCGATGTAAGTTCATCAGTTTAAACGAGAATTAAAAACACCTACAAATAAATTTGGATAATGAAAATACGGATGGATGCGTCTGTATTGAAATTTAAACAGTAAAAATTAATTAAAGTTATTCTCTAAAAAACAAAGTAGCATATGTCAGTCACCACAGTAAGAAAACAAACACAAAATGTTACCTTACATGGAGGATGTCCTTTTGGTACACCGTCGCCAGAGATGGGCCTAGAGGAGCCCTCTGCGGCCTCGGCTATATGAGGGCTGTTGACACGACGCTCCAAACTCCCAGTACAATTCAGCTAGTGACTGCTTCTCTTGAAACTCGCGCTTTTAATGAAATTTCAATTGGTTGTTCGTACACTGATCGTTATATTAACATGCTATTAGTTAACTTTGCTGTGACCTACTTCCGCTTAGTACTTATTATTCTTCTCTAATTATGTACAAATTCTAAATAACATTTATTATTTTTAAAATAACGAAAGGCTTGTTTATGTATTGCAAGTTACTCATTATTTTTACTATAATAATGTACAAGTTCTGAATAATTCTTAATACTTTTAAATTACGAAAAGTTTTTTTATTTACAGCAGATTATTTGATTAACGGCTAATTGTGAATTTTACGTTTGAAACTTTGGAACGAACGTTGGATATTTCCGCAAAAAGCAAAGACCTCTCCAGAGAACGGCGGAAGCACTAGGTAAATTCAAACACTTTACGCCTTCCTGGATCTCGACACGTCGCTATGTACCAACTCCACATAACGATTAACTGGTCTCGTGAGGTTGAACAATTAGATGATCCCTTAAATGGGCTGTAAGGGATGAGAATCCTGTTACGAAAGTTCCTTCGACACGAACCTTGGTCAAGGTCGTTCCGCGGTATTCACTACGTCGCTATAACCATGCCCGAACCACTTCTTCTCTCGGGAAAAATTTCACTTGTCGCCACGTTGGTTTTAAGCCCGTGTCATTTAATTAGCCAATTAAAGAAAAGATTAC
This sequence comes from Vesta saturnalis, assembly GCA_036346205.1. Taxonomy (NCBI): domain Eukaryota; kingdom Metazoa; phylum Arthropoda; class Insecta; order Coleoptera; family Lampyridae; genus Vesta; species Vesta saturnalis. The sequence goes on along the minus strand of JARFJB010001741.1, from coordinate 1,348,002 downwards.
TCAAATTTTCTAAGCACGCGCATACACGAATTCAAACTCGAACTCGGTCGGGAGAATTGTATCGTCAACAAAACATACTTAATAATTTAAGGCGTTCTTCAATTTAACTTTATGTGATGCAATCTCAACTTCATTTAACGAAATTTACTTAACTTAAAAGAACGAAAACATTTATTTACACACAAACTACTCTATTTACAAAGAAACTAATTTGTGTTTCCTCTCAAATTAGTAAAACGGTTTCCTAAATATCGATACCAAATATGAAATCACATTTTCTTTTAACTCTCATTTTGCTTTGATCTACAACAAAAGCTTCATTTTGTTTTAGAAAATACAAAAATTCATAAACTTCTTAAATACGTAAGAGACAAAAGAAAACGTTACAATACACAAGCTTCTCCAAACATTGATGCGTTGTTACATTCACTTACGAGAGTTTTATGCTACATTTAAGATGTACGGTACTAACAAATAATTTTAACTTCGAAAATTATCGGCAAATCTTTAAAAATCATGTACACATGACATCTTGACAACATATCCATATATTAAAATTGAATGTCAGGATTTAAATGATTTAAAGCATACTCAGCTACCGCACATTTCTCTGGTGTCCTAATCTGAAAAATCTCATACTTCTTTACGTCTTATATCAAAGCTACGTTTTGTGGCTCCAATGTTTGACAGATCTTTAGGTGGTGACCTTAATGCCCATCAGAAAAGTACATTTTCTAAATTTAAACCAACATTACTTAATGACAGTTCTTGTGCTTTGTTGATGATAATCGCGAAGGCCAGGCGCAAACACCAACGGGGAATACATGGCGTATCCTGTATCTTGACTCCTGCGTAATATTAGAAGTCCAAAAATATGCTGAAACCTACTCCAGGACCTGTTTTGAAGTAAATACGGAACGTGTATACATACATCCATATATGCGGACCACTACCCAGAACATCGATTTAATATATATATATATATATATATATATATATATATATGATATAATATAAAATTCACCATTAAAAACCTAAACTAAGTATTTTTATTATGTGCAATAATGGTAAAAGTTTTAATTTTCATATTTCAGTCTTTTATGGGAAGAAAGCTTATAGTTTTACTAGACAATTTGAAAAATTAGGAAAACACAAACCACAATTTTACCATCACTTACTTTTTTAATATGATGCCGAGACCGAAAACTTATCCCAATGTTTCTTTATGATAAAAGTTTTGATAACAAACAAGTTAATAATATTTATAGAACTGAAAATGTTCTTCTGTGTAATCAAATACATATTAGCCGAGTCATTCGATAAAACCGATAGTGATATTTTATATTCACATTTAAAATATCTCTATATTAAATAGAGAGGATTGGTATAAAATTGGTTCATTAACTTTTAAATGTATGGAAATAAATTTTGATATTTCATCCAAATGTCAAAAGAAAAATTTGACCAATTATTCAAAGAACAATATAATAGACAATCTTTTGATAACAAAAAACCTCTCTGATCATATTTTTTCAGATGATGCTATTGAAGCGCGTTCTGAGGAGAAAATTTTGCGATAACACCAAGAGATATAATTTTCAATGTTGAGAATACTATTAAATCTTTATATTTTGATGCTGCGAATGAAGTTAGGTATAAAACCGTTAATATATTACGTAAAGCAAAACCTCCAAAAGCAACCTATCCTCTCCTCAGTGCCGTGATTTATTCGATCCTAAACGTAATGAAAATATAATATTACAATCAGTTAAAGGTAATGCAACTGTAACATAAAATATTACCTACTATAACATTAAAGTAGAACAGATGTTGGAACCACATACTTTTCGTCGACTACCAAAAGATTCCACAAAAAGTTTCTTATGAAAACTACAGAACTTTAAAATTATCATCGATTCCTGAAGAAGTAAAAAGAAACTAACTCTGAAGCTATTTCACCAAAACTATGTGGTCTACCGAAAGTCCTATCAACCTAATGTTCCTTAAAGCTAATTGTTAGTGTAATTGGTCCTCTACATATAATCTTGCAAAACATTTTTATTACAACCTCATGTAGGTAAAACACCCATAATTTTTAAAAATTATTCCGGCTTCATTGAAAAAATGCATAATTTCAAAATTGAAGAGAGTGATGTAATGGTCAGTTTTCATGTTGTTTTACTTTTTACAAAAGACCCTCAACAAGACACTAATGAATATATTGATCATGTTTTTCCAAAGGATATAACAATTCTTACAAGAACTTATTTTTGTGGAATAATAAATTTTATAAACACCTGGATGGTGTAGCAATGGTCCTGTTATAGCTAATTTCTGCATGGAAAATTTTAAACAGCATTACAAAATGCACTTAAAAATACCTTTAATTTGGTATAGATATATAGATGGCACATTTGTTCTTTGGAGACACGGAGAAAAAGCACTACATGATTTTTGAGTTTTTATAAGTGGTATTCATCTAAGCATTAAGTTTATCATGGAGAAGGAGACTATTGAAAGTTGACCATCTCTTAACATAACAATATCTAAAACTAATAATTCACTATCTTTTAAAGTTTACTGAAAATCGACACACACACACTAGGAGATACCTTCATAAATTATCAAACCACCATCGACGTCAAAAATGATGCAATTAAATCTTTAGACAACCGAGCAAATTAGTAATCCTGAATTGTTGAAAGTTGACTATAAATATTTAACAAAACCACTACAACGTAACGGATAGTCACTTACCGATATTAATAACCTTATTATACCTGCTAGATACAATCATAAAGAAAAACTAGTGCTTAATATTGGTGCTGCTTTGTTTCCTTTTATAACTAATGTTACAGAATTGAAAATCCTAATTAATCATGACATTAGGACTGTTTTCAAACTTACAAGAAAAATTGAGGAACATTAAGGGCACCTAAAGATGTTTATCTCCCGGAATACATAAGTTGGAACCACAAAGCTTTGATAAAAGACGTAAAGAACATGAAATTTTGTAGATTAGGTCAACCATAGAAATCTGCGGTAGCTGAACACGCTTTAAATAATTTAAATCATGACATTTAATTTGATAATATGGATATCATTAATATGTTCATTTACTACATAAAGCTATTGAAATATATAAATATCCCAATAACTTCAATATGAAAGAAAAGGTCTACTTATAATTAAAAAGCATGAAGGTATGTCTTAATTTTAATTTTATCTCTTGGTATGTCTAGGTTTTTGTTTTGTATTGTACTAGACTGTTGAAGTAAATGCGTTACTGCTTACCACAGCACTACATACTATAGAGTGTTTTGTAACTGTGGTTTCATATTAGTTGAGTTGATGGGCTATTTACAGTTTTGCTTTTATAGCGCGACGTTTCGGATGCGGACTCTGCATCCGTCATCAGACGTAGTCCTGTTTTCGAACTTGATTTCAATTCTCATTTTATGATTTTCTAGTCAAGTGCTTGGGAAAAAATCATAACATGAATTCGACTGAAGTACGAAAACAGTCCTTTTCAGGACTATGTCTGATGACGGATAATGAGTCCGCTTCTAAAACGTCGCATTATAAAAGCCAAAACTCTGCAAATAGGTCGATCAACTCAACTAATTACTACATAATGTTTTCACTGTAAAATAACAATTACAATTATTAACAAAAAACTATTTCTTATTAGATTTAACTATATCTTTAATTGGTATGTCAACTTTTTATTTACACTTTCAACACAATTCAAATCTTCAAAGTCTTTCATATATATATATATATATATATATATATATATATATATATATATATATATATATATTGCTCACTATGGGTGATAGTGGAGAACCCATCGCCATTCCAAACTCTTCTTGGTCGAATTTGTCTTCTACTTGGAAATATGTAGTTTTAATGCATTTTGTCAGAAGTTCCATTATTGTGTTTATCGAGAGTTACGTGCGTTCCTCTAACGTTTCATCCTTTTCCAGCCTGTTATAGGTGGGAACATTTGTGAATAGGCTCACGATGTCGAAGCTTACCAGTATTTGTTCGTGGTTTGGTTGAAAGTTTCTGATGCTTCTGAAACGTAGCACTATAAAAGCCAAAACTCTGTAAATAGGTCGATCAATTCAACTAATCACTACATAATGTTTTCACTGTAAACTAACAATTACTATTATTAACAAAAAGCTATTTCTTTATTAGATTTAACTAGATCTTTAATTGGTATGTCAACTTTTTATTTTTGAATGCTCTTATCAGTTTCAAATTAAATCTTTTCACAACTACACTTACAACATAATTCAAATCTTCAAAGTCTTCCATATATATATATATATATATATATATATATATATATATATATATATATATATATATATTGCTCACTATGGGTGATAGTGGTAAAAGGCATCGCCGTCCCAAACTCTTGTTGGTAGAATTTGTCTTGATAGTTAGCGCCTTATAGGTGGGCACACTTGTGAATGGGCTGACGATGTCGAAGCTTACCAGTATTTCTTCGTGGTTTGGTTGGAAGTTTCTGACGGTTTCCACGAAGTGCTGCGTATTCTTGACCATAGACTCGGTTTTTCCCGATAAGGGATGCCTGGCAGATAGTGTGCTAATGGATGACAACGTGAAATTCTCGAGCACACAATTGGCCGCAGAGGAATTCCTTGTCTATGGATCTTGGGTAGGCAGTTCAGATGCGGAAGTTCTAAAAAATATAGACAGTAAGTGAAAGGTACCAAGTTCGAATCTGAGAGTTGTAAGTGCTTGGGAAAAAATCTTAACATATTAATTCGAAAACAGTACTTCTCAGGACTACGCCTAATGACGGAAGTAGAGCCCGCTTTTGAAGCGTCGCGCTCAAAAGGCAAAAGCTGTGGAAATAGGCCGATCAACTCAACTAATAATGAATTTAAAAACATAACATGCAAATTATTCAAACTTTAGAATTCAAGTTTTAAACATATTTTTTTAATAGTCACAAGTAAACTACATTATCAAAAAAATTCGATACAATGTATAAGCGAAGCGCAGGTAGTATTAGGGATTAAATTGGATTTTTTTAGAAAATCCTCCCTATGTATGTGTACCTAAAAGTGTACAAAGAACGTTTGATATCTAAAACAGTGCCTGGTGAAAGCATAATTTACAGGTCAAGTGGCACCGATTGGCTATAATTTTGGCATTTGTTTTACTGTTTTATACTTTTGTATTCATTTTATTCGCTACGAATAAAATTTCGTTTTGGAATAGGGGCCATTTACAAGTTATTATCTATTTTAATAACCCAAAATTTTTTTTTCATTTTTCCTATTGCTGTCAATAATTTTTCTCAGTAATGCTCATTTTTATTGATTTCAGCAATATTTATGAATATTTCGTGAATATTTTTAACTGTATTTTGGTTACGTACGACTTATAAGTTACACTTGGTACGGTTGGTATTTATAAATTTATTCCATCAAAGAACTCCCCTCTCTCCTCAAAACAACAAAAAACCACTTCGTTCGTTCTATGACATTACATGAATATTTTATAGTTTACTTTACAAGAAATTGCAGGATCGTGTCGGGCCTTTTACTAAATTCCGTAGCTATTCGTGACTGAAGATTTAGTGAACTATTGACAGAAATACTTTATGTTAGAGAAGAGAATTCATAATTATTCCATTTTCTCAGTGAACCAGCCGAGCTTAAAATTTACTGTTAACGAAGCTTTTAGGACTTACCTAATTAAACTGCATTAAAAACATTCAGTCTAGAATCAAACAAAAGAAATCTGAAAAGAAACATGTTCTTTGTTTTATTTTGAATTTTAATTATAAATCATTACCTAAGGCAAAAAAATAAAGCTTCTCTAATTACAACAAAGCTCTAAAAATTTTTTTCATTTAACGAGACATTTGCCATTTGTTTTGTTTCTAATTGTCCTCACATCCTTCTTTTTTATTACACAATGCATTTAAAAAAAGAGCTTCATTAGGCAAGTATTAAACATATTTGATGTGAGGATTCTATGGTAAGAAATGCTAGCTTTTAAGTCATTCTTGTTAAAAGCAGTATGCAAAGTACAAAAATTTTAAATGTATTCAACTGATCAATGTTTAAATAAATATCCATGCTTTGTTACACAAATTATCTTGGAAACAATATAAACGTGGATGGAACAATTATGCGCATAATAGAATTGAATATTCTTTGCCGTACTCTAATAGAATTACAATTAAAATTGATAAAACAGTTTCCGTCGTTACATTTTGATTTATTCCTCCGTATAAAACAGAAGAAAATGTATGGAATAATGTATATGATAAACTAAATTTACCTAAAGACATTGTAGTAAATCCTAATTTACGTGTTTTATTACCAAAATGTTATTACTGGCTGTTATGTTTTACTATTATCACGTATATACATCACAACAGTTAATAACTTGAGGTAGCAATTATAAGTTACCACCCGAAATGGTTTTGATTACATAAAACCGTGTTTACGATTCCAATCTGCGATAAACTTTCTAAGTATTTTTGTACCCGTACATGAGTAATTTTGTATATACTGAAATTTATTAATTGATCTGAACATTGCTATACAGTGTGTACATAAAGTATGGAATAAATTCAATTGAAAATTAGGTGTTCCTTTTTTGGAAAAACGCTCGGACACGTCGATTTTGATTTTTTGTTGTGGTTCTTTTCATGGTAAATGCATGTATACAGGGTGGCCCAAAAACAAGTTACGACCATCAACAATAAAAACATTTATTTTTAATTTTATATTTTTCAATTCTGCATCGAATTCTAAGTGCAGTGGTCTCTCGGTAATCCGACCAGAGCACTGACGGATTACCGAAAACGCTGGATTACTGGAAATTATTAATAAAAAACGCATTTTGTGACAGAAGCTATATTTTATTGTACTCTACAATATTTATGAGCTTTATAACACACTAAAGTAGTACACACGTTATTAAAATGTTAACAGAAATAAAAATACAATAAAGAAAAAATAACTTACGTACATGTCAGTATGTATGTACATATGTACAGGGTGGACCGATATCGATGGGATTGCAGGGTTTCTCGGTAACTATTACTGTTAGAGCAAAACTGTTCACGTAGGCCAACTTTTTGAGACAAATTAAACAGCGAAAACAAAAATTTGCTATCTTTTTTCATTTTTGATGCAGGGACGAAAATTGAATTTTTCCAAATTTCGATAGGGTTCCATACCTCATCTGTTGATAAAAATTCAGGAAAAAGTGTAAAGACATTTCTTGTGCAGTTTTTAGAGTAGAATCAAATGGATTAGTCAATTTTTAAATTTGGTCACCAATAGTCGAGATGACACATAAACTTAAGTTTTTTTTAAATAGAAACCATAGTTGGCTTTGACTTCATTAAAATCCTTATTTTATAAGCTTTTCAACAATATATAGTTTATGGAGGTTCTTTTAGAAAATTACGGAATTACAAGCGAATTTGTTAGTTTGCACTTTTGTAAGTAGGCGATGCAATAATTTAAAACAATGAAACACAGCAAATATGTCAAAACAAAGTGAAAATTTCAGTTGTGCATTAAAACACAGATAACACAAGTTTATTGTTGATAGTTAAAATGAATCGTTATGAAAATTATGAAAAGTATATGTTGAAAATATGCATGCAGTGTGGAGAAAATTCGGAAGAAGCGGAACGTTTATACTTGGAGAGTTTCCCAGAAAGGCATCAGCCTAATAAAAAGATATATAAGAGGTAAATAAACGTTAAAGACTCTAAAGCCGCTTTTCTAACATGATTATTCTTGTTATTGCAGGCTAAAAAGTAATTTAAATAATTTAGAGTCATTTACCTGACCACGTCCGAATCATTACGATATAGCAAATCGTGAACAAGATGCCTTAAATGTTTTAGCATGTGTTGAAGCCAACCCAAATACTTCTAGTAGAGAAATTGAATAAGGTGTTGGTATTTCCAAAACAAAATCGCTAAAAATTTTGAAACTTTATAAGATTCATGTAAACCCAATACCTTTATCCAAAGGATCTGGAAAAACGATTACAATTTTGCCAATGTTTTATTGATAGATGTGCTGCAATGCCTAATTTTCATCGAAATGTAATTTGGACAGATGAAGCTCATATAAGTAGTGCTGGTATTTTCAATCGTCACAATCATCATCACTGGGCAAATCAAAATTTACATGTAGCGGTACCTAGGCGTAATCAAGGCAGGTTTGGATTTAATGTTTGGTGTTGCTTAAAAGGGAATAAATTACACTGTTGCATTTTTGAAGGAAATCTTACCGCATATCGATATTTAGAACTATTACGTATTGGGCTTGACGAATTCTTGGATGATTTGTCTCTATCAGAACGAGTGGGTCTTTTTTTCCAGCAAGATGGTGCTCCGGCACACAATGCTATGGTAGTGAGAAATTATTTAAATGATAAATTTCCAAACTGTTGGTTAGGTACCTTTAGACCAATTCCATGGCCACCAAGGTCGCCTGATCTAACAGCTTTGGACTATTTTCTATGGGGTTTCATAAAAAATGAAATTTACAAAAAAACAAACAATACTATGGCAGAATTACAAAACAATTTACATGCTGCTTTTCAAAAAATTAAGCCGCTCCAAATATCAGCTGCAATTTCATCATTACAACGACGATGTCAGTTATGCATTCGACAAAATGGCAGCCAGTTTGAACAATTTATGTAAAAGTATTATTATCATTTGTTTGACAGTTGGTTTATTTTTGTAACATTGTTCTTAGAATTAAATAATTATACCTTTTGTTTGACATATTTGCTGTGTTTCATTGTTTTAAATTATTGCATCGCCTACTTACAAAAGTGCAAACTAACAAATTCGCTTGTAATTCGCTAATTTTCTAAAGAACCTCTATAAACTATATATTGTTAAAAAGTTTATAAAACAAGGATTTTAATGAAGTCAAAGCCAACTATGGTTTCCATTAAAAAAAAACTAGGTTTATGTGGCATCTCGACTATTGGTGACCAAATTTAAAAATTGACTACTCCATTTGATTCTACGCTAAAAACTGCACAAGAAATGTCTTTACACTTTTTCCTGAATTTTTATCAACAGATGAGATATGGAACCCTATCGAAATTTGGAAAAATTCGATTTTGGTCCCTGCATCAAAAATGAAAAAAGATAGCAAATTTTTGTTTTCGCTGTTTAATTTGTCTCAAAAAGTTGGCCTAATGCTACGTGAAGAGTTTTGCTCTAACAGTAATAGTTACCGAGATACCCTGCAATCCCATCGAAATCGGTCCACCCGGTACTGTGTTCTTGGTGTTAGAGTAGTCTACATTATTCTTTTGAAGTGGAAGGCATTAACTAACGCTCTATTTGCTTCTGCTTTTTCACTTTGAATGACATTTTGAAAGCTTGTTCTTGAAGATTCTTTAACACTAAAATATCACTCGCGGAGGCACCCGCGATAAATGTAGCAAAGGCACCTATGGCTGCGTCGTGAGGCATGGTTTGAACAGCTGGTACTTCCCCTCTTCCACTCTCCTCTTCATCGTTTTCAATCGTCACCACCGCTTCTGTGATGTCGTCCTTTGTCCAAATCTGATTATTTTCTTCTTCGTCACCAGTAAACCAGTTACTGACATCATCCGTTGTCAAAACATTATCACCTGTATCCCCAAGCTGTTTGTTTACCTCGTCTCGCAGCTGATTTAAGTCACTTTGATCAATGTCAACATGTACAGCAGTTTCGTTACATTTGTTATTGGACTTATATCGTTCCAATAACTCCATATCAGGCCACAAGTTTCCCCACGAACAAACAACCACTTTTCCTTTGCCCAAGCATTCGCGAGTGAGTAAATCACATCTTTTAGGTTAACATCTTTTAATGATTTAATCACATTGTCATCCTTAGCCAAAACCGTGTACAAAAGGCTCTTTTTGTACTGCATTTTAATTGCTTGAATTACATTCTGATCCATGGGTTGTAAAATAGGCGTTACGTTAGGCGGTAGAAACATAACTCGAATAAAAGTTTCAATACTCTTCATCAGGGTGGCTAGGGCAGTTATCCAAAATAAGCAATGCTTTTAGTGGAAGTTTCCGTTTTGTAAGGAATTTTTCCACTCATGGTACTAACAGTATAATAAATGTTTTAAAGGCACCAGGTGTAAATAATTTAATAATAAATAAATGGGTGTAAATGTGCTCAAAACAAATCGTTAAACTAACCAGATATCCAAAACACTCAATAAAAGATAATGCCGTTCTCTCAGTCGGTAGATTAATGTAGGCTGATTCAATCTTTTTGATTTGCTTAATTACCACAAATTTCTGCTTGGTTATTTTCACTTAACATAAATATAGTAACTGCAATGTAACAATAATAAAATTAGCTCGGACGCCAAGTTATTTTTTGATTATGCTCGGAATAACTAAACCGAGGATACAATAAAAAAATTCACCAAAATGTCAAAATAAAAAAATATACAAACTATGTTTATTAAATATTTAAAGTTGGAATTATATAAAATATATCTTAAAAACTAGTTGTAATAGCCTTAAATTACTAAATTATTAGTATATAAATACCTGTTCGAAACTTTTGTACACAACTTTTTAATAACATCTGGTATCTAAACAAATACGGAAATGTAAACCAAAGGTGTTGTAATCTTTGCACCAATATTACGCAATATCTCATAATAACAATGCTGTACGTCGTAAACCATACCAAAGTTTAATTTTACTTCTTATAAATTTATCTTCATGAAATTTGAATAATCCAATGTTTATTGCATTCTATCGAAAGTTCAAATAAAAAATTGGATCTAAATTTAGATCTGCATTAAATGTAAAACACAACCATAAAATGAAAGGGTACGTAAAAGTAGAATTAAATGTGCAATTAAAAGTAGTAAGAGTTTTAAAAGTGTAAAAGTGCCTGCAAAGAGCAAATGTTTTAAATTTTAATATAATACGAATTAAATGTACCTTACCATTAAATCAATGGCACTTTTCACAAAATTTAGGTGAAAACCCAAAAATGGCTTCCTAAACAACACCACGTTCATCAAGTAATGGACAGAAGGACGCTTAGGATGTCAGATGATATAGCGGTGCGCGAAAAAATGTGCGCAAAAAATAAGTGCAGAAAAAATAATTCACGATACGGAAGCATAAATCCCTAAAAAGATATGCAAATTAAGTTGCCTACCACAACTTATAAATCATTAATAATTAAAAACTCTTTTTTCTTATATTTTACAATTAAATGAACGAAGAACGTAAAAGATTCGTTACAACAGTTCATTAAACTGTTCGACGTCATACACATACCGAGGGTTTTGTAATCAACAGGAAGACGAACAATCTTGAGCGCCCTAGGGTTTTTTTGCCGTACCAATCACTAACATCGTCATCTTGTGTGTGCCACTTTTTTTCTTATATTTTACAATTAAATGAACGAAGAACGTAAAAGATTCGTTACAACAGTCCATTAAACTGTTCGACGTCATACACATACCGAGGGTTTTGTAATCAACAGGAAGACGAACAATCTTGAGCGCCCTAGGGTTTTTTTGCCGTACCAATCACTAACATCGTCATCTTGTGTGTGCCACTTGCATTTGAACAAGGCATAAACGTGACTGTCCTTTGCCAGTTTTCGTCCAGGAGCACTAGCTTCGCTACGGTGAACATAGGTTTTTTTAGGCAAGAGCCGCCAAAACAAAACGCTCTCATCCGCATTGTATACTTAGTCAGGAGATAAACCCATCTCTTCTATAACTTTCTTGAACTGTTCTTTATATGGCTCGACGCATCTACATCACACGATAACTTTTCACCAGTCGTACTCAATAGGCGAATACCAAAACGTCTTTTGAACTTATCCAACCGGCCCTCACTGGCCATAAAATCATCTGTTTTCATAATTTTTCTGTAGAAAAATCTTGCTTTTTCTTTTAAGATTTCTCCAGAAATAGGCGTGTGCCCTTGCGTTCTTGTAAAAATCAAAAATAAAGGCATAAAGAGGAAACTCACCAGTTTTTAATGTTTGCCATGCACTTTTCACATTTTCATTTTTCTGAACGAAAGTTTTGATCTTGTCACTGTTCTTTCTTATGTCGTGTAATTGTAGTGTGGCCAACTCCATATTCTTTAGAAAGATTAACTAATGTTTTAAGTTTACGTTTACACGGTTGAGACATTTTAACTCATAACACTACAAACTTGCAAAATTACACCCGGCGAAATAAAACACGCCGGGGGTGATTTAGCAGCACGAACGCACTGACTAACCACCCGACGAGTAGCAACATGTTCACTTGCCGCCTCTTAGCTCACGCTCCTCGCAACGCCGGATTACTAGTAGGGCAGGATCGGTGAAGTGCCGGATTGCAGAGGGACCACTGTATATTTTATGTAGCAAGACGATGATTATGACTATCAATATATTCTCATGGAACATAATATTTAATAAGTAACAACAATAACTATTTTTTAAATTAAATGTTCAAATTGAACTCCTCCAAACGGTGAATGAATTCTTGCTGAACCATACTTATTGTTTCTGGACTAATATTAGCGCATTCTCTTCTGATTCTAGTTTTTAATTTGTCAATAGTTTCAGGTCTAGTTTTGTGCATAACATTTTTTAGATGGCCCCACAAAAAATAGTCTAAAGGATTAAGATCCGGAGACCTTGGTGGCCATTCAACAGATCCACGCCTTCCAATCCATCTGTTGAAAACTGCTACATCATCGAGATATTGTCTAACCTGAGCTACATAATGAGGTGGTGCACCATCTTGCCGGAACTATAAATTTTAAAAATTCAAGGGATCTTGGACCGGTCAAAGTCTGTTGAAAAAAGTAGGGCCCAATGATTAGATTTTGACAATCCCTGCCCAAACATTACTTTTTTCGGGATATAGGGTATAATATTCTCTCATCCATCTGGGATTTTCTTTTGTCCAATAGCGGCAGTTTTGTCTATTAACTTCGCCGGTTAATGTAAATGTTAATTCATCTGAAAATACAATATTTTCAACGTGGCCGGGGAAATTGTGGCACATATCCATTAGGATTTGACAGAATTGCATTCGTCGGTCTGGATCGTCATCATTTAAGTCATGTACAAGATATATTTTATACGGATGCTATTTTTCTGATTTTAAAACCTTATGTACAGATGAAATAGGAATATCGTAATGGCCACTAATTTGCCGAATGCTACTATGTGGATTTTCTTGTACAGCTAGTAAAACATTTACGTTTTTATCCTCATTGATCGCAAAACGTCCAGCCTTCAGCTTATCGAAACTTTCTTTCAATTTTGCTGTCGATTGGTTTATTGGTCTATCCGGATATTTGTTATTAAATAAAACACACACCTCCTATTGTGTTCGCACTTCGCCCTCTATTGCCCTATCCAATCATCATAAGAATTTCAATCCTTGGTGTTATGGATAAACGCATTGTACCTAATATACTTTTAAGTGAAATTAAACCTTCTTTAAGTCAAATCAAAACTGACAAACATGCGAATGTCAATATTATGGGAATATTGTGTTAAAAATACCATTTCTATGGAAATAAATCAAACAAACCTGCCAAATAAATCATCGTTTTGGTTACTGATATGTTCAGACGTAAATTTCTACATAATCGTTGAGTTTAGGTATAGGGCATGCTATATAAAACATACTTAGAATTTTATGCAGAATTCAAAACTAAAATCAAAAATAAGTGGTTCTAGTTGAAAAAATGAAGTTGATGGTCGTAACTTGTTTTTGGGTCATCCTGTATACATGCATTTACCATGAAAATAACCGCAACAAAAAATAAGAATCGACGTGTCCGAGCGTTTTTCCAAAAAAGAAACACCTGATTTTTAATTGAATTTATTCCATACTTTAGGTACACACTGTATAAAACAAAAACGCAGTTGTTTTTTTGTACCAAATTCTTACTCACAATCAATACAGCATGATCCTAGTACACTGAATATATTAGCTAAAAACAGCTCCGCACTTGGAAAGCATTAAAAAAACTTCTTATTTTGGTAAGTTTAAATTTCATAAATGAAACGAAGTGGAGGTACAAATTAGAAACATTAGATTTTAAAGGATGAACTACTGCAAAAATCACTCGAAAAATATTTTTATGCAATTGACATCGATGACAAAAGTAGTACTTTATTGGTTTAGTTATTGCTGTTATTATTCTACTTTTTTAATGTATTTTTACATACAACTAAATTTATTTTGAGTTACAGCTATAATAACGTTGATTGTAATGTATCACTGTGTTATACAGAAAGAATCTAGTTACATTATTATAAACAGAAGGGAGTTCTTTACTAACAAAATTCGCTAAACTTGATTGAGATATAAAAATGGCTTTATGGCTAAATTTTAATCATTTATACACGCTTGGGTGGATTCTGAAATTAATTTATATAGGTAGGTTGAAGTATTGCAGGCAATTACTTTTTATTACTGCCACAATACCGACCCAAGCTTTGGAATTCAAGAGTTTAATAGGCAAAGGGTTTTAACAAGTTTTTATGTATAGTAAAAGGTAAAAATGGAATAAAGCAGTCATCAATACAGATTAGGGTTATTAATGCAATGAAATAATTATATTTCAATTTTTTTAATTAATTCATCACCTATAAGTATTTATGCGTTTATTCCTTTACTTACACAATTATGCAGGGTGTAAAATTTAAAGCGTGTGTGTCGTTAACTCGGGAACCAAAAAATGTATCTACCGATAATGTATCGCAGTTTGTCCAGTAAAATGTGAGAAACAACATAAATAGTTATTTTTGTACCTAGTGCGCGAAATGCTACTTTGGTGAGAATTTTTTTACGAGCCGCAGCCGGGTTAAATAATTATTTTAATTAGTCGAGATCACCAAAGTAGTTCGCGCACGTATTACAAACAAAATTTTTTCTACAACCATCAAAATATGTATATCCTTTAAAATTGTTTTAAATAATTTTTTTGTTATATACAAAATTTTTTCTACAACCATTAAAATATGTATATCCTTTAAAATTGTTTTAAATAATTTTTTTCTTATATACAAAATTTTTTCTACAACCATTAAAATATGTATATCCTTTAAAATTGTTTTAAATAATTTTTTTCTTCGATTTTTGCTTGATTGAGGACCACAAAAGTTAAAATACAATAATCTCATAGAGTTTACATGCAGTGCGCGAAATATGTATTTCTTCTACTTGGCGCACGTTGTTATGGTAACGTAGGAAAATAAAAAAAAGTGTCATTTCGCATATTGTTATTAATGCGCGAACCTCGTCATTTTTTGACGTTTGTAGAAAAAATATACTATTAATCTAGAGACGACGCAGTATACACAACTTTATTGTACTGTATACTAGAAAAATTTGTAATGTCATCGAAGGTAACTGTTTTGAGGTCCCTCAACCACAAACAGAATGATCTTTGGAAAAT
>JARFJB010001741.1:0-82500 GCA_036346205.1 Vesta saturnalis | reverse complement strand
CCAAGTCATGAAACGTTAATGCGAATACTTTTTAAGTATCCCTCGTTTACATATAAATTTATATTTCTTACTGTTAGAAGGCTTTGAATTAAATAAACATTACCCAATTCAGAAAATTCAAAATAAAAAGTCGGTTTGATAGTTTTTATATCAACAAAACATTCGTTAGTTGCTGAAAAAGTTAAGATATAACGGTCAGTGCTTTCATTATAAATAATGTCTATATAATTTATGAATACTTTATCTTTAAAATCGTATTAGACGTTCATCAATAGCTTTAAATTTGAATACTTCAAATCTGTTATTTAAACATAAAAATATTGTGTTATTTGTGTTCTGTATTTTACTGGCTGTCAAATAGATCAAAATAGTTAAAATAAAATTTTGTAATCGGATGTAATAATTGTTCTCGGGGTATTCTGTGCACGCTTTTGAAATATTATGTTGGGTCGCAAGGTTTCTGATACTCAATGCAGGATTGTTATCTACTTCATCTAAGATATCTAGCTCTAAAACGGCAGTACAGACAATTCTTTCGGTACCCACGCCACCTGCTATCTGTTTAAATGTGCCTAAAAATAAAATAAATTAGCTTTCAGAAGGAGTAATGGCAATTTTCGGAAAAACATACCATTTTCTCGTAAGTTTGTCAACACGTTCAAAAGTTTTTCTCTGGTAACGCTCTGTTAGGCAAATTCTCATAACAAAGTCTTGTGGCTTCGCGAGAACTTCCAGTTGCTTTTCCATACACTAAATGCATATCTGCATATTCTCCGAACGTGTACTCTGCAATTTCAAGTATTACAGAAGGAAATAAAATGTTATTTAGAAAGAAAATGTTCTTATTTAACCTCCATCGCGCAAATTAATTGTAAGCTGCTTACTTGGCAAAATTATATTTCATAAAGAATGTTTGATGCCTATGTCAAATAATTGACAGCCGTCTATTTGGTAAAAATACATTTAATAAGTAATAATGGAAGTTGTATGTGCTCTGCAGTGTCTAACAAAGTTTCATATTTCTCGGAAACCACTGATTTTATCGAACTCAAGAAAGAGCACCTATTTTAAGAAAATAGTTGGGGAATAAATTGAGAGTGTAAACGTTTTAACCCTTTAACCAGTGAGCTAAGTATAATCCTGACTTTCTACAACATTAATTAAAAAATATAGTTTTAGAGATATAAACGTTTTCAATTTCAAACTTTACAGCCTTATAACTCTGCAAAGAAAGGCCGGAGAAAAAGGTAATATGAAGTACTGACACTACCTAGTCATTCCCAAGTTTTGACCTTTCATTCCTGAGACACCCTATATATATATATATATATATATATATATATATATATATATATATATATATATATATATATATATATATATATATATATATATATATATATATATATATATATATATATATATATATTATTAATTGTGGACCTGAACAGGCTAAATTTGATCTACCGTGCTCAAGTGCTCAGGAACACTTAGGAGGATGGATAGAGGGACATTGAATTACCAAGAGACGCTACACTAAATTTTTTCATATCATAAGTGATAGAAAAACAGGAGCTAAGGAGATCATTCCAGAGTTTAGAAGCCGTGTAGAAGAATGTGGATTGCACCCGTTTGGTACGACAAGTGGAGATTTGTACTGCATGCTTATGATGTGAATAAGTGAACCGAATATTTCTGGCAAAGGTAGCCCGAAATGATATCAAATAATATAATTCAGCTGCGCAATAGTCATTATAATAGCAATAATTCAAATAAAGAACTGAAAGGATTCTTCTATGCTCAAGGGGCTGTATGTCAGAAGTTATGGACCGGTCATTATAAGCCTAATTGCTCTCTTTTGAATACGATCAACGATATCGAGACCGTATTGGGGAGCACTAGATGAGGTCAAATTTGGGCTTTATACAGCAGAAAGAGTTGTCGGGAGGTAAAGACTGCTTAGATTTGTACAAAAAAGCCTATTTTACGTGAAGCTGTTTTGGTAGCTGACAGAAGATGTCAACCCTTGATAGATTTGAAGATACAGTCATTCTCAACAGAATAATAGAGCCTGAAGACTTAAGATCTTAGCCATTCATACTTATAACTGGAAATGATCGATTGCTGAGTTTTGTTAGCATTAAATTTAAGTAGATTATTGATTCCGCATTCGAGAATACATTGAATGTCTTTGTAGATTGAATTTGCCATTTTAGCATTAATATGTTGAGTGGCACGCGTTAATGCTTACTTCCTTCGAAAAACAGCTATCCACTACGACACGTATTCGTCTTTTATCAAGGAAAGTAGAAACCCAGCTGATGAGCGTATCTTTTAACCTGAACGATGTGAGTTTGGCACGTAAATACTTATGCCAAACTTGGTTAAATGACTTTGATATATTTAAAGCGACTACAACTGTTTCAACGGATTGTTCTAATGTATTATACCAAACTTGGGTGACATATGAAAGAAGATCACCTGTTGAACGACTCTGTCTAAACTCTAAACCCATATTGGTGGTCACTAAGGAGTTTGTTAGTTTCAAGGAACGAGAGTAGTTGCTGATTGATGGCCTTTTCCATTATTTTGGATAAAATGGAAGTGATGGCAATTGGTACTAGTTCGGGGCAACATTTCTTTAAAACAAGATCTGGGATACCGCCTGGGCCAAGTCGCCTTATTGAGATCAAACCCACTGATAATCGATTTTAGGAACTTGTACCGAAAATAAATCGGTTGCATTGCGTATGAAGAAGAGTTGACTAGGGGCACATCTTTTCCAGAATCATTGAGACACAAGTTTGATGCAAATAAATCCACAAAAACATTGGCATTGTCTACAGAATCAGCAACTATAGATCCGTTAAAAGATGTCAGGGGGGAAAATGAGGATGTACCAAAGTTTTTAATAATGGATTTAGCTAAAGACCAAAGGAGATGTAGTTAGTTCATTGCATTTTCGTTGTTCAAACAATTTTTTTGGATTTAGTGTTAGAGATATTTCTAGCACCAAGGTATTCTGCATAACTCTCGACTGTTTTATTAGATTTCCATTTAATATAAGATTTATTTTTTAAAGATATTGCACCAGCACAAACCTTATTGAACCAGGGTTGTGAACATGAATGACCTATACGATTCTGTTTTTTTTTTTGGGAATGTATAACTGCATGCCCATGAGGATGAATTCAGATACTGAAAGAGTAACGTCAGAAGAAGGGCACGATTTAAAACAATATTCACGCCATGGAAAGTTTGTAAAAAAGTCTCGTAGATCACTCCATCCAGCTGACTTAAAACACCACAAGGTTCTATTAGTGTTGCGAACAACAGCGCAATTAGGGACAATGGTCATATAGACCTAGAGAGGAAGGAACGGAAGTTTTATAAACAAGTGGGTTTTATGTAAGAAAGAGATCTAGAAGATACGGAGTATGGCTAGGGTTGTCAGGGATTCTTGTGGGTTCAGAAATCATTTGTGTGAGACCACAAGCAATAGCAAATGTTTCTGCACTATGGCCAGCTGGATTAGTAGTAGATAAAAATTGAAGCCAATTAGAGATAGAAAATTGACATCTCCTACAATTCAGATATCGCAAGATGGTAACTGAGACAGAAGATAGTCAACTTTCAAGCTAATGTAATCGAAGAAGTCTTGAAAGTTACTATCATTAGAAGACCAATAAATACAACAGTAAAGTTTAACAAATGTAGGACCAGAAAGTTTAAACCAAATCACGTCGAAGTTTTTATTTTCCAAGGGAGAAATCCTCTTGCAAGCAATGCTGTCTTTGATATAGGCATTCAGGCCTTCATTATATCGAATGTTAGAGTGAAGGTTGTATTGGGAATATTGCAAATCGGGCGAATCGGAGCTTTCAGAGTAGACCTGTGTTTCAGATAGAAACAATATGTCAGGTTGTAATTGTTCAAGATGTTGGTGAACAGCATTAAGATTAGACCTAATACCGCGGATGCTGCAATAGGGGATCAGAAAGTTAGAACTTTTGATGAACGAGGTCACTTGGGCCCTGACTTCCCAAAATCCGAATGGGGCAGAATTTTACGTCCGGTATTTATTACCCTAGAAGCCTAGGAATACAGCGAGGGTGAGAAGGAAGAATATGGATGAGAATAAAATAAGGATGAAGAAAAGGTTACCGAACCCAGAAAATCGGAGAGCCCATGGTAAGAGTGGTGGTACCTCTTCGGCTGTCAGGGGTTCACATGCCTCCCACCTGTTATATCTATATATATTTGATTGGACGACTCTTGTAAAAGGCAAATTTTTTTTATATCAACGGAATTTGATGGGAATTGAAATTTATGTTAATTATGTTATTTTTAAAATTCGGACACCCTGTGCCAATTTCGCCAGTAACCAGATTACTTTGAAATTTTCGGTTTTTAAACGTTTATGTCAAGTTACAAGAGAATAGTGTAAAATGTCAAATCACTACATTAATAATAAATAGCGTTAAAAGAAACTGAATAGTACCACTTATTTTCAATTTAGTGTTATTTTATTCTTTAGTATACCAAAAATATTGCTAACAGGACAAAAAAAAAAGATTTAATTCAGTGTTACGGTATTGGTGAAAGATCGATTTCCTCTATAATTAACCTTTTTAATGAAAAATATCCTGATGCAATAGTACAAAAATCATACGTGAGCTGGCTAATAAAAAGGTTTTTGCAAACTGGAAGTGTAAATAATTTAAAAAAACAAAAGCAGTTCTGGATGAAAATGATGCAGCGATATTGATAGCATTAAATTCGGTAGAAAACTATCCAAAAAGAAAGTAAAGTGACAATTTAGGTATATGCAGGGTAAATTTGCAAGGGATTTATAAAAGTTATAACATCCATGCATTTAAAGAACAGTTGCTTCATACGCTAGAAGATGGTGATGAAGGCGAACAACTAGATTTTTGCTTGTCTTTGGAAGAAGAAATCTTAAACAACCGACATTTTCATGAGCAGATAATATTTGCGGACGAATCTACTTTCACCACAAATGGCGTCCCTTTGTCTGAGAATTTTAGATTTTGAAGCGAAGAAAATCCACAATATCAAATTAATACCATAAGGCAATACTTTAAAAAAATAAATGTATGGTGTGCAGTTTCATGTAGGCTTGGTCTTATTGGGAAATTTTTTATTGCAGGAAACCTTAATCAGAATACGTACATGATGATTTTTTGAAAAGTTTGTTGATGAACTTCCCTTACAAATACGCAAGACCAGTTACTTTCAGCATGACGGCTGCCCTGCCGATTCTACTCGGGAGAAACGGTAGGAGATTTCTGTAGCCTCCAAGGTCACCTGATTTTATTATTATGATTTTTTTTTGTGTGGGGCAGATTAAAACAGTTAGTTTACGCTGAAAGAATTCCTAATGATGTTGTAGAGTTAAAAAATAGGATTCAAAACGCTATTGCAACAATTACTTTGGAACACACAAAATTCTTATAAAGAATTTAGATTACGTACTGAACATTGTGCTAACTTAGGAGGTGGTTTAATTGAATAAACTAAGTGTCATAACTCACGGTAGACAGTTAATTTTGTTTAATTGCATTGTTATTGTTGAAGGATGATTATCCAACAACAACAACAAAATTGTTTTCAATTAACAGGAAAAGATTTTTTAAAAATTTCTATTATAACAAGTTAGCCGTGAACAAATAAAAGTGTGACAGATTATTGTAAAAAATTCAAAAAACATCTTATAAAATTAATCACAGCTAACTTGTTATAATAGAAATTTAAAAAAATCTCTTTCTGTTATTAAATTGAAAATATCTCAGAAATTAACGATTTTATCTATAGCTGTAGGAATTCTTAATAAAAATGAAAGAATATATTTTCAATTTTTAAAATAAAATACATGGTGATTCATTTGAAAAAATTGACAAAATCATGTGTACGAGTTTTGGATCGCTCTATATTCAATTGGTGCAATAATAAAGAAATAGCACTTTCTGGTAACACTGTAGCAATGTCAAAAAGTTACGCCTGGAAAAAATTATTGTTAGGTTGTTCTGTCTAGGGTATACAGGACGTTGAAATGAGAATGATTTTCGTGTACAATTGACCATAACTTTTGCATAATACACAATACCCTGTATAACGGAATGAAACCCTTTATTGGAAGTATGGGGGAGTGAGCTTAATCTAAATTTGAAACAATACATATGGTATCCCATTTAAAAAAAGTATGTTTGGTTCACCCTGGTAATATGTAACACCCTGTAAATACGAAAATAATTTTATAATGTGAAGTTTGAAGTTGCCTATAGTTTTTGTAAATAACTTTTTTTATATCTATATATATTATATATATATATATATATATATATATATATATATATAATGCAGGGTGATCCTTAAAGACATGCTAATATTTAAGGGGGTGATTGTTGGACCCATTTTAAGAAAAAAACTTTATATGAACGAATGTCAATACGTCCTAACTTTTGAAATACAGGGTGATAAAATTTCCAGAAAAAAATCTTTTTTTTATAACGACTGTGATACGATTGCAGATATATTTATAAAATTTGGTACACGTCTTCAATGCAGCAAGATGCATTTTATGATGTACAAACAATTTTATTATTTTTACCAGTGGCGTTCGTACGGGTTTTGCATTGAATATTTTTGGAGAAAAAAATGGTGCTTTCGCTTGTAATAAAAATTATTTTTGAAATTCTCATGCATTTGTGAGCAAATTTGATCTCTTGATTTTATTTCGTCCGATGTATGGTTTTCACTTAAAAAAATAAAAATCGTTTTACTTCAGGGTCAAATCGTTAAAGTCTGTTGTATGGAAATCGTTTTTTTTCTTTTTGCATGCTATTGAGTTCGTTTAATATTAAATGTGAATTAATTCAGACATTTATTTTAGGAAAAAACTAAAAAAAGCTTTCAATTGCCAATAATTACATTAGAAGTTTAACGTGGATTTTAGCTTGTAGAAAAACGAGTTTTATTTTATTTTAATAAAGTAATTTACATGAAACGCTTAAATTCATTAATTATTAATTATTAACAATACTAACGTTGATTATAAAAATTGTTGAAAGTGGGAGCCTTCACTTAATTGGCGTGCTTCCGCCCGTCTACGCATAGAATTGCGCGCTCGTTCAAATATTCCCGGCGTAGTCCGTATAGTTTCACACGAGGCAATTATTCGCTCCCTTAAATCTTCTAAAGTGTTTATGGGAGTTTTATACATTAGAGCCTTAAGGTGCCCCCCATAAAAACTAATCCAAACTATACAACGATCAGGATAAACTGTATCTAAATGATTTCGGACAATTACACTAAAATGAGCAGGAGCTCCATCGTGCATGTATCATATTCGATTCCTTAACGCAATTGGTACATCTTCAAGCAACCCAGGTAGTTCTTCTTCGAGAAAATGCCAATAAAACCATCCATCAAGGCGTCCTGGTAAGAAAAATGGGCCTATTACATGATTTCCAATAATTCCTGTCAATGCAAAACCCGTACGGGCGCCACCGGTAAAAATAATAAAATTGTTTGTACATCAGAAAATGCATTTTGACGCATTGAAGACGTGTACCAAATTTTGTAAAGATATCTACAATAGTATCAGTCGTTATAAAAAAAGGACTTTTTTCTGGAAACTTTATCACCCTGTATTTCAAAAGTTAGGACGTTTACGACATTCGTTCATATGAAGTTTTTTCTTAAAATGGGAATCCTTAAATATTAGCATGTGTCTTTAACGAACACCTGCATATATATATATATATATATATATATATATATATATATATATATATATATATATATATATATATATATATAAGAGGTGTTTGGTACATCGATGCAAATATTTAAATGGGCGATAGAATACGTGATTTTTAGTCGATTTAAGCAAACATACCAAGTGAGATAATTCCACTTTTAATATTTCTTGATTTTACCGTGCTTTTCTGAAAATATTGAAGTGTACAAGAGTAACAAGCCGTCTTATCGCAAACTTATACTAAGTTTTTTTATTCCTTATGAAGTGATTGTTCATATTCTTTTATCAGAAAAGCCTAAAATGTCTTTGGTTTTTGCCTAGAACGTCTTAAACATGAAAGCTTTAATTTGTAAAAAAGCAATCACTAAAATTCATACGTGGATTTAGTCTAAAATCTTTCGTTAATTTTTTTTCCAATTTCAGTAAAACTTCCTTGGGTCTTTAAGATAGCATGAATAGATTTACAAAAAAATTTTACAAATTGGAAAAATTGAATTTAATTACCTAGGCGCATTCGCCAAAAAGTAAAATAGCCCTTCATTATTTAGTTTAGATAGTTTAAAAAAAGCAGATTTTTAGAACATGTCCGATTTATTAAAACATTAATAGTATTATTATTGGTGTTCAAAATGAGATCCACCGTTTCGAATACAATTTCGAGCCCGTTTTAGTACTGCACGAGGCAAATATAATTTTGAACCACAATTCTACCCCTTACTTTTAGTGGTACGATATTCAAAATTATGATAAGATATTTATACTATACTGATGTGTAATGGAAAGGATTCTGGTTTGCAGTATCTGTTTATCTCTTTCATGCATGAACAAAATGTTCGCACATTCTTCGTTAGAAAAACTACAACTTGTTATTAAAAATAAATCATGGAAAGCCAAGTACAACACAAATGAATAATTGCAATTTTTATGTCATTTTTGACAATAATGAATAGTCAATTCAATCATTAATTTTTTATTAGTTCTAAAGGATTCGCGAGACATAAATTAGGTAAATAATTGATAATAATTATAAAAATAACATTCGTAAATTCTTGTCAAGTTGTAGTTATTATGGCATCATTTTCTAACGAAGAATATGCGAACATTTTGTTTATGTATGGAAAAGCTAATGGTAATGTATCGGAAGCTCAAAGGCTATATCAGGAAAGAAATCCAGATAGGCGACTTCCTGATACCCGGGTATTTTCTAATGCATATCGCCATGTACGCGAACATGGAAATTTGTCTCATCGTGAACCTGGAATCAATAATTATCATTTGCGGTCCATGTTGGTGAGCACATTTGGGAAGTTTCTAATGCTGATCCCAAGTAGGAGTATCAGAGAGGTAGCGCAGCAACTAAACTTGTCTGTTTGGAAAGTTTGGACCGTTCTTAAAAATGCGAACCAACATCCTTTCCATTACACATCAGTGCAGGCTTTAGAAGACAGAGATCTTCTACAGAGGTTGAATTTTTGTCGATTTCTTTTAAACGCAGACATCGAAGATGGACTTTTTTTGAAAAGTACACTGTGGACAGACGAATCACAATTTACAAGGGAGGGAATTACTAATTTCCATAATTGCATTTCTGGGCAAACAGTCATGACGTGAAAAAAACATTACGGTTTCAGTACAAATTTAGTGTGAACGTTTGGGCAGGGATTATTGGCAAAACATTAGTTGGACCTTTCCTTTTACCGAACACTTTAAATGGTCAGAATTATTTGCAGTTTTTAAGAGATAATCTTATCGATATTTTGGATGACGTACCACTAAATGCAAGGGATAGAATTGTGTTTCAAAGCGATGGATGCCCCGCGCACAATACCGCAGCAGGAAGGGAATTTTTGGAACAGAATTTCCCTAATCGTCGGATAGCAAGAAATAGTCCAATATTATGGCCACCTAGGTCACCTGACCTAATCCCCGTTGATTATTATGTTTGGGGAAGAGCAAAACAATTAGTTTACAAAGTCAAAATTCTTAATCGGGACCACTTAATCGAAAGAATAAACGACGTTTTCATTCAAATGAAGAGAGAGATTAATTTAAGTATTACAACGAGGTAAATAAGAAAACGGGCTCGAAATTGTATTTGAAACGGTGGATCTCATTTTGAACACCAATAATAATACTATTAATGTTTTAATAAATCGGACATTTTGCGCCTAGGGGGTACTTTGGTAATTAAATTCAATTTTTCCAATTTGTAAAAATTTTTTTGTAAATCTCTCTTAAAGACCATTTGCCCAAGGACGTTTTAGTGAAATTGGAAAAAAATTAACGAAAGATTTTAGACTAAATCCATGTTTGAATTTTAGTGATTGCTTTTTTACAAATTAACTTTCATGTTTAAGAACTTCTAGGCAAGAACCAAAGACATTTTAGGCTTTCCTGATAAAATAATATGAACAATCACTTAATAAGGAATGAAAAAACTTAGTATAAGTTTGCGATAAGACGGCTTGTTACTTCTTGTACACTTCGATATTTGCAGAAAAGCACGGTAAAATCAAGAAATATTAAAAGTGGCATTTTCTCAAAAACGGTAACACTTGGTATATGTATGTTTGCTTAAATCGACTCAAAATCACGTATTCTATCACCCTTTAAATATTTGCATCGATGTACCAAACACTATAAAATATATATATATATATATATATATATATATATATATATATATATATATATATATATATATATATATATATATATACAGGGTGAGTCATTAGTGCCGTCGGAAGATCCTGGCTTTATTATTAAAAATAAAAAAAATGTTATAAGCGCCGATCTATATCAGACTTAGATGTGCATCGAATAAAAATAGTTTCATCCCTATAGGGTATTCCATAATTGCAGGACCGGACTCAGCTTTATTTTGTTAAATGGAACCCTATATTTATTTAATTTTATTATTATTTGTCTTGTTGAATGCTAAAAAACGGTACTTCGTTTTTAAATTTATTTTGTGGCGTTGCTTTACTTAAATTGTTCTGAAGACTTTAATATTAACAGTAGAACTGTAAGGTTTGGCAGACGGATAAACAAGACCTTGCTCTATCTTTTGACCTTCATACTGTCTGATTATACTATACAGGGTGTTTACAAAATATGGTCAATTTTTGCAAATTTGAAATGACCATAACTTTTGTTTTTTAAATATAACACCCTGTATTTTATCATGTCATCGTGTTCTGTTTTTAATTCTCTTACTTTTTTACTAAGCAAGTAATACCTAACGTTACGCGTTCTCGAAATATTTAAGATTTGTTGCAAAATTAATGACAATTGTGACAAACTGGACGGTCTATACAAAAGTAATAAAGCAAACAAAAGAATTTGTATTTGAAAAATCATAAATTATTGAGAAAATTATAATGAGTTATAACTAAATCAAATGCTCGATGTGTCCACCATTTTCTGTGAATTCTCCTCAAAAAAGAATCTTCAACATTTCGCAGCATATTTTGGTTCACCATTTGAAATGCATTCCGTATTCTAATTTTCATATCTTCTTTGGTGGTAGGAGATTCTTGGTATACTAAGCTTTTAATATAACCCCAATCCATTTATTGGGAAACGTTCTGCCTGGATGTTCTCTAACGATGCGACTATAGTGGGGAGGCGCACCATCCTTTGACGTATGTCTAACGGCAATTCTTCAAAGAGCGGAGGTAACTCCTTTTGAAGAAATTCAAGATAGGTTTGACAATTAATGCTTCTTTCAAAAAAGTAAGGTCCAATTATATGGTTCCCTACTATCCCGCCCCACACATTCAAAGACCAGCGATGCTGATGATCTATTCTTCTAATAGCGTGGGGATTCGTATTGTCATAATAATGGATATTATGCCTGTTCACAAAACCATTTTTGTGAAAGGTTGCTTCGTCGGTCATCAAAATGAGTTTAAAGAAATCATTGTCCTGTCCTAATCGTTCCAGTGCCCACTGGGAGAATTCCAAGCGCAATCATTTGCATTCAGCTCTTGGACTAGTTGAAAATGGTATGGATGAAATTTATTTTTTCGAATAATTTTGGAAACACTAGTTTGACTAATATCTAAATCAGCACTGAGGTTTCTTATGCTAACGTTTGGGTTTTCCACTACACTGGTTAGTACCACAAATATGTTTTCTTCATTTACAACCCTTTTTTCTCGTTCTTTTCTTTCGTATTGTACATGTCCTGTTCTTTCAAATCTTTCTTTGAGTTTTCAAATATCCTTGGATCAGGATGCCTGCGTCAGGAAATCGTTGTTGATAAATTCTGAAGCAAGAAATGAATTTCTTTACCTTCGTCCAAAGCGTAGACCATGTCAATACATTCATCTTGTGAAAATTTCATTTTTCACACTAAACTGAGGAACTAGTGAATGATGTTTAAGCCAAACGTCAGGAATTATAAATCGCAGGCCTACTGGATGCCCTTTTTACACTTATTGCCATATTAAAAGATTATGATTTTAAAAACTCGAATAAGAAGTAAACCTTTGTCCATTAGTGTTTATTGGACCATATTGTCAACAAGACATTTACGATTTGTAAATATTCAAAGCAAAAGTCATGATTATTTTATTAATTTTGCAACAAATCTTAAATATTTCGAGAACGCGTAACGTTAGGTTACGCTTAATAAAAAAGTAAGAGAATTAAAAACAGAACACGATGACATGATAAAATACAAATAAAATTTAAAAAACAACAATTATGGTCATTTTAAATTTGCAAAAATTGACCATATTTTGTAAACACCCAGTATAGTATAATCACGAAGTATGAAGGTCAAAAGATAGAGCAAGGTCTTGTTTACCCGTCTGACAAACCTTACAGTTCTACTGTTAATACCTATTAAAGTCTTCAGAACAATTTAAGTAAAGGTATAAATTTTCACTTTTTTAAAGAAAAAAGCTCTAACTTGGCAACGCCACAAAATAAATTTAAAAACGAAGTACCGTTTTTAGCATTCAACAAGACAAAGAATAATAAAATTAAATAAATATAGGGTTCCATTTAACAAAACAAAGCTAAGTCCGGTCCTGCAATTATGGAACACCCTATAGAGATGAAACTATTTTTATTCGATCTAAGTCTGATATAGATCGGCGCTATAATTTTTTTTTTATTTTTAATAAAGCCAAGATCTTCCGACGGCCCACTAATGACTCACCCTGTATATATATATATATATATATATATATATATATATATATATTTAATTTAATAAAATAGTTCTTTAATGTTCCATATGGTAAGCTATTCTAATGGTGTAGCAAACGTTACTGACTACAAACTATATAGTTTTTTTACACGAGTAAGAAGGTATGCAATTTAATATGTTTTCAGTCTTAAAGTAAAATAAAATATTTCTTTAATAATATGGTCCATGTGGGAGCTATTCCAGTGGCGTAGCAAACGATACTGACCCAACATGTTTGGCATTACAAAATAACAAATCGTAAAAATATGTTTTTAACAGATAAACAACACTGATAAAATACAGAACTAATTTCAGCTATATAAACAATATTAAACTAGCAAAAATAACATATTCTTTTTTCCCATTTCCTGATCCTATTTAAAATTTAAAAGTCAAACGTTCTCACTTCTCACGTCATTGGAATTTTGTTAATAAGAGCCCTTATTAGATTTAATCAGCACGTATCATTTGTACAGTTGTACCAAGGATTAATTTTAATAGACGAGTTTCTAACCATTTCCTTAAATATTATTTAACTATTTACCTAGAATGATGATATTTTAGTTTCCATTTTACTCTGAACGATCCACACTATTTGTTCGTTCTAGTAAA
This sequence comes from Vesta saturnalis, assembly GCA_036346205.1. Taxonomy (NCBI): domain Eukaryota; kingdom Metazoa; phylum Arthropoda; class Insecta; order Coleoptera; family Lampyridae; genus Vesta; species Vesta saturnalis. The sequence continues at coordinate 68,905 of JARFJB010001741.1, read as the reverse complement.
GTAATTGACTCCTTATTCACTTTAAACTCACTTTAATTTAAACTATTAGAGGTTTTGTGTATCTAAGTTTTAGTTAGATATTCAATAAATTTGATGACTAATTACAATGCGTAATCGATTAAACAGAAAGACAAGAAACTTTTCTCAGCCAAAAATAACTTTCGTTACTTTATTTCCCATAATCTTTATTTAACTACAAAATTTAATAGCCAAATGGAAATTAAACCTTCATTTTATACGCCCTAGATATTTGAATTTCTCCAACCCTGCCTTTAAAGGTTTAAAGTTCTATTTAAAGTTCATTTTTCCTGTTTGCAAACGCGCTAATTATTTCAGTTGTAAAAGTAAAGAAAAAATGTACGCTATTTATACAACATAGAAAAACTACCTTGAAAATGAAAAATAAAATAATTTTATTGCAATTTGCAAAGTTTTGGGTAAGTTGTAAAACAGAAATATTACACGCAATCCAACTTACGGCCTATAATTTTATGACAATTATTTTGCATGTTATTTGACGACCGCTTTTATGGCGATTTTTTCCTGGTCTATATATCAAATATCATTAAATTGTAGAATTTAGATCAATACGGCAACGAATGGATATATAACCGTTGTAAAACGTTTTATTTTCTTGAGACAATTTGAAAGATTTATTTTTCTTAAGCTTTCCTTCACTTTTACTTTTATTTTTGATTATATAATAAGAAATTTCTAAATTTCCCCGGAGATTTATTTGCACTTTAATTTATATAATTTATAGTTTAGATTGGACAGGTGGAAAACTACTTGAAACAAGTACAATGCAAATATTTTCCATTATATTTAAATGCAAATTATCATTAATCTGTATGTAGTACGTACTTCACATATAAACTACAGCGTGTTAAAGAGATCATCGAATGATAATTAAAATTTAATACATAAAACTCGATATCGGATAATTAATTCATTTGAGGTTGTTTAATTTTTTTTTCGACGAACATTTCGATAAAAATAGCTACAAAATCCTTTAACCATTTTTTAATGTAACACGCAACTAATATAAATTTGAAGGTGTATAGGTATTATTAAGTCAAAAATTATTGGTTGCACGTAAATACGCTATCAACAGAAGTCGCTCTGCTGTTATTTTAAGAAGAATAATTTTGAGGAAAATTGTAATTTTACGATCAAGAATCGTCGCACAATTTCTCTATATCAGTAATTCCTAACTAAAAGCGTGACTGGAATCGAATAAATTTCATCAAATTTTTTTTCGTTATCCTCAAGTCAGATACAATCTTTTATCCTGATAAATAGTATGTATTAGTTAATCATTCTTATAGAGGATCATTAACAATTCTTTTTGTTTGCAGGTTTTTTTGGTAGTTACGGAATTAAGCTCAGGAAAATTTATTTATTTATAGTTATAAATTAGTTTTGCACGATACAGTATTCAAATATATTTGTTAAACTTACAAAGATTAAGAAGTTGATAAGTGATAAAAATTTTTTTGATATGACTGAAAATAAGTATTTAGACCAAAATAAATTCGTTAAATCAATGATAATTTGTTTTAACAGGTTGGGGAATAAGTTCGTAGCGTTTTTATCAAAGACTTTTGTTTAAACAAAAATCAATAGTTATAACAATAAATTAACCAATTATCCATTCACCATTGCTGTTTATGACCTCCTCCCATCTCTCGACTAATTTGTCGATTCCGTTCCGCCAAAAATCGCCCGGTCTGGTATCGAAAAAGTCGGTACAAGGTCTGGAGAATACGGCGGATGCTGAAGGACCTCCCATTCGAGCTCTTGGAGTGCGGCTTTGACGCGTTGTGCAACATGGGGCCTGGCGTTGTCGTGAAGGAGTATGGTTTGGCCTTGTCGATGGGGTCTTTTCAGTCGAATAGCCTCTTTCACGCGGTGTAGCTGGGCTATGTAGATTTTGTTGACCGTAACATTCCTTTCGAGCATTTTCCAGTGAACCGTGCCCTCCCATTTCCACCAAACGCAGATCATAGTCTTCTTTGGATGGAGGTTAGCCTGACTCTCGGCTTTGGCTTATCTCCTGGAGTCACCCACTCCTTTTTTTGCTTCATATTTATGTATAGGCACCATTTCTCATCTCCCGTGACGATTCGGTACCAAAAGCGCGCTTTATCACCGCGTGTTGCTCGATGGTGGGCGAGATGTTGAGAAGCAATTTGAAGGCGATTTTCTTTGTTCTTTTCGGTAAGCTCGTGAGACACCCAGGCTCCCATTTTTTCGGCAAATCCCAATGAATGAAGATGATTGAGAATCGTTTTATGATCGCAGTACATTTTTTCGGCCAATTCGCGATTTGATTGGTGACCGTCCTCCTTCAAAAGTGCTTCGAGACGTTCTTCGTCGAATTCAGAAGGTCTTCCGCTGCGGCGCGTATCGTCGGTGTCAAAATCGCCACTTTTGAACTTTGCAAACCATTTCCGTACTGTGCACCCGCCCATGACACCTTCTCCGTATACGTTGCAAATGTGTCGGACTGCTTTAGCAGCTTTTTGGCCTCGATCAAAAGCGAAGAAGAGCAGGTGTCGAAAATGTTGCTTTTTACCTCCTGGATATTCCATTTGTAAGCCTGAAAAGTAATAAAAAATTAAATTACTAAAAAAGACGATTAGCAATTTGTTTTAGCATTGAACATATTTCATCACGTACGGTTTAACTTTCTATTTGTGGTGTAAAGCTTTGCTCTTCCTAAACATTACATTTAACTTAACTTAAACTTAACTTAACCTTCACCCCGTTCCCTTGCGGGGTAGGCAAAACAATCCCTGGCTCTTTTTTATTTGTGATTCACAATCTTTCTCCATACTTTCCTATCTCCGCATACCACCACAGCTTCCGCAAGATTCATACATTGTCTCTGACATGCCCTTTTATTTTTAAAACTCCTTATCTTTCTTTCCTTTATCATATATTCTACTATATTCAGCCAAGTTTTACGCAGCCTACCAGGCACAGCCTTTCCTCTAATCTCGCCCACATATATTTACTTCGTTAATCTTGCGTTGTTCATTCTCTCAATGTGACCAAACCAACGTAATGTACTACTTTTATATCTATCCATCATCGTCTTTTCCTCGTCACACTCCGTCATTGTGCGTTCATTCTTTATCTTGTCCGTTCTCGTTTTGCCACATGCGCTTCTCAGGAATCTCATACCCACAGCATTTATTTTTCTTTCGGGCTTTTGTTTGATATACCCATTCTGTACTGACGGGACAAACACGCCATTATAGATTGCTTGTTTGGCAGCTAGGCTCATGTTTTCGTTTCTCATTATCGTCCACATACTTCCAATGACCATGCAGCATTGATCCTTTGACCAATCTCGCCGTCTATTGTACCATATGAAGTAAACATTCTACCCCAGATGTACCAGCTCGTCCACTTGCTCCACAATTTCTTCTTGCAGAGAAAATACTACTCTCCTTTCCACCTTCCCGATTGAACACCACAATCTTAGTTTTGTTCACGTTTACCTTTAGGTCCATGCTGTAACAGATTGTATCAAACTTCCTCAGAGCAGTTTGTAGCTCATCTGCACTGTCACTTAATAAGACTGTGTCATCTGATTGCACCAGAAGTCGTACATTTACGTACCAACCATTCCACCATTTGTATCGATACATGCTTGTCTAACAAGTTTACCCCTGTATCCGTTGAACAACCACGGTGACATCACACAGCCTTGTCGCACTCCTTGCTCAATATTAAAGTATTCACTCACACCTCCTCTCACCCTAACACATGCCCGGCTACCCTTAATACTGCCCTTATTCCGTTTATTACACCTTTATTTACGCCATATTCATTTACGTTCAAACCACGTTTTAAAACTATCCACACAGATGTTTACCAGGCGTTGATCAGTAGTGATTAGGGGTCGGTTCTGGACCAATTCAAGGTCACTCGCCCTCTGGTGGTGGGAAATGTGAGCTTTTGGATCTCTTCAAGGTCAAACTTTTGGCGGAGAATTTAAATTTTTGGAGCTCACTAAAAATAGAAATTGCATCATCATCATATTACAAGGCCACTCTGCGGTCAAACGTTTTGGCGGGAAATTTGTATGTGAACGTCAAAAGCTAAAAATAGAAATTGCAATGTCATCATCATATTTCAATTCTTAGAAGTCTACTAATAGAGTGGTCAAGGTCAAAGATTATTGACCTGCATGGGTATCGTATGACATTTCTTAGAAGTGTACAAATAAAATCAATTCATGGAAACAAAAAGAATGCGGGTTGTTGTCTATGTTAAAAAGTAGACCAAGGTCAAATGGTGCTTATATTGACTAAATTGAGTCAAGTTGAAATAATTTTCTGAGCTAAAAGTAGGTGGGTATTTAATAAGTTTAAACATGTTGTGATAGGTACTCAAGTCAAGGACACATTTTTGTAATATAAACCACAGCGAGGTATGTTGAGATCAGTCAGTTAGCGTTTAGTCCTAGTGCAATTGCAATCAGGTACAGTCGTTATAATGCAAGCAGCAACAACATCATTTCTGGAACGATCCAAACTCAGAAGTTCACCGTTATATATGGATACCCCACATAGTTGCCGTAACAATATGAATAATAATTTAACCTTGTGTTGTTGGTGCTGTCAAAATAGTAATGGTGGTAGTAACAGTAAAAATGAAGAGAAACACGATGAAGGTTATTCTTCTAACACTGACAGGCCATATGATTTATCTGAAGTGTATAAACAAGCAGCTAATGAATAATTAATCGATTGTATTTATAATAAATTATCGAACGATACTCATCATGCAAAACATATGGAAATTGGATACAGTACGCACCTCAAGCTTGCATCAGTAGTGCGTATGGGGTGTGCTAACTGTGACCGAGGCGATAATGTAGTGTTGGGTATGAAGGAATGGAATGAGCTTCTAAGATGGCATTCATATGTAGAATTACAATTTTTCCGATCCCAAGAAATTGAAAATAAAATTGATTGGTCAAATTTAAACGAGGATGAATCTCTATCTAGCAATCTTGGTATTTATTACAATTGGGAATTGATTAAAGGATACGACAGAATTTTGAAAACTGTTATGATAGAAAACTACAACTGCTGTTCTTGCACATTCAATTCATATAGTATAGAAGAACTATTAATTTTAAAGGATATAATAAGCTATAGTATATGAAAAGTTCATACAACAAGTTGTTGACTACCGTCGTTTTCGTGAGAAAGAATTCCATGGTGGTGATGATCACATTTATAAAGACATTGATGATGTTATAAATGCTAAGTATAATATTAATTCACATAACACTGTATGTTTAATGGAAATATTGAATAGTCGTCCTGCTTATCTAATGTATAGCATTTACTGTATAAAGAAATAACTATTATTTGTTTTTCTCAATTGAGGTATAAATACCTCGTTTCATCCATCCAGGTAAACAATGTTATTTAAGAAGCGAAATAGTGCAGGTGGTGGTGGTTTAGTAAATGCTCTAATCAATAAACTTCAGTTTGAATTGCATTTACCTGGTTACCAGTATTGCGGTCCTGGTACAAATTTAGAAAAATAACTCGCACGCGGTGACCCCGGCATTAATCAATTAGATCCTCAATGCAAATTTTACGATATCAGTTACAGAGATTACAGAGATTTAGATAGTAGACATAAAGCGGATAAAATTTGACAAAAAAAAAGCTTGGGAACGTTTTAAATCATCAGACACGCCATGAAAGCAAAGAGAAAATTAGGAATGGGGTGTAAACGTCGATCTAATCTGAAGAAGAGGAAAAAATGCAATGGTGGAAATTTATTTCATTTACGAAAAACAATAGCTAAAAAAATTAAACCTAACGTAAATTTCACAGACACAATAAAGTCAGCGCTTTCACCGGCAAAACGTGTGGTAAAAAGTTTAGGAGGAAAGAAAAACAATAAAGTTTCTAGAGTAATTCCCCTACCTAAACAAGGAGGGCTTTTACCATTTCTTATTCCGTTATTCGTAGGATTATCAGCAATCGGTGCTTTAGCTGGCGGTGCATCAAGAATTGTTAAAGCAGTCAATGATGCAATTGCTATAGGCTCCGTGAATAAGAAAGGCGGTGCACTGTATCTAAAACCAAACCCATCTGGTGGTGGTGCATTATACTTAAAACCGTTTCCAAAAAACTGAATAGATTACCCGAAAGACCGTTAACGGATATTGATTTAAAGAAATACACCAAAAATGTACCCTACTTTAGGGATATTTTTATGAGAGATAGCATGCCTAAATTAAATGAATCTGGAGTTATTAACTTAGATAGCCAAAGAGGACCAGGTATACATTGGGTTTGCTACAAAAAGCGTGGTAAAAGGTATGGTATTACGATAGTTTCGGTAATCTTCGACCACCAATCGAAGTGATTAACTACTTTCGGGAGTGTAACATATATTATAATTACAACCAAGGTTAAGAGTTTAATACAATTATTTGCGGACAATTGCCTACAATTTTTAAATAAATCATCAGCACATCAAATTTTCTCAGTTATGTCAATAACATTCAGTTTAGAAGGTGTTGGTAACACAGCTAGCTACAACTTCTATCCACCGATAGAGCTAGATTTGGGGAAGAAATACGTTATTGGATTGGTTGGATTTTACGGCTGCAACAGCATTAGAAACATTTATACAGGCAACGATAGATTTTATTTTAGAACAAATCCATCTCATTTGCAAGTGATTAATATTCCACACGGTGCATATGAGTTAGATGAAATTAGCGATTATCTAAAATCTGAAATACCCACAGAAAAGTTTATCATTAGAGCAAACAACAATACACTTAAATGTGAGATAAACAGTTCATTTGAGATTGATTTTACTAAAGAAGATAGCATTGGTCGCATGCTAGGGTTTGAGTCTAAAATAATAGAACCAAATATTTTACATACATTCGCGTTAGACATCCAAATACTTAAACGCACTAATCTACACATAGAGTGCAACATTATACAGGGATCTTATCGAAACGGGAAACCTGCTAAAGTATTACATGAGATTGGTGTTTCAGTTCCACCAGGTTATCGTCGAGATAAAGCTCCAAGCAATACTCAGTATTTAGAAGTAAACACTGACATAATTAGTAATATAACAGTTAATTTGACTAATCAAAAAGGCGAATTAATAGACCTCGGTGAAAGTGAACCATTCACAGTACGCTTAGAACATGAGGTCTGAGAATTAATCCAGGACCAATTCCATCTTTCAAAAACTCGTATAAAAGACATCATCCCTACAGTAAGCTATTAATTACTCATCAACTTTCATTGCGGTTAACATCTGCAGAGAAATACTTTTTAACGTCAATTGGTTTAAAAGTTCTCACCCACTATGGCAGAATCGTTAAACGTCTTTAAAACGTACATTTGGATGATACTGTAATTAAATCAGATATTCACACTTATCTTCCGTATGGATCTTCTAAATATAGATCTTCCGAAGAAATACGCATCTTAATTCAAAGTCAAGATATAATTACGGCTACTTATGATAGTTTTCTGTACATAAACTTGAGTTTAAAAAAGAAGATGAAAGAAAAGCTTAACCAACAATTTCCCGAACTTTCTTTTCGAAGAAATTCGTTATGACTTTATAGTCAGGTGACTTTATAGTTAGGTGGTCAAAGAGTGAATGTTTGCAGAAATCCAGGTATAACATCTACGCTAAGGGATATATTTCTTATACGGCAAGCAAAAGCAAAGCACTAATCTATTTGGGATGGTCGCCAAAGAATGAAGAACCATTACAAGTAGAATTCGATGAGAAAAATGGAGAAAAATCATTTACAGTATGCATACCATTGAACAACATATTTGGAATAATGGAGGATTATCGTCAGGTAATCGTGAATATGCGCCAAGAGTTGGTTTTAATTCGATCCAGAAGCGGGTACAAACTATTACTATGATGAAGTTGATGCCGCAGTAACGTTAAATAACATTCAATGGAAAGTACCACACTTAACACTTAGTGATGCTGCGAAACTTAACTTGTTTCAAGGAATCAATAAAAATTCTAATATTACTGTTTCATTTCGTCAATGGGAGTTATATGAATTACCTTCATTAAAACAGGAAACCTCAGAAATATGGCCAATAAAAACATCAACGCAACTGGAAAAACCACGTTGGATAATTGTTGCATTCCAACAAGGTAAAAGGGCCGGAAATTTTGATACATTAACATCAGAAATCTTAAAGTACATCTGAATTCTGAGTATTATCCATATGAAGCAATGCATTTGAACTTTAGTGCTAATCAATACATACCTGCCTATTGAAATTATTTGAAATTTCGATATGATTACTATGGTGAAGATGATAAAAGTGCATTATTCAACTATTCCGAATTCAAATCATGTCCAGTACTTGTAATGGATGTAATGAATCCTTAAAAAACTCAACAGTAGACATCAAATTGGAAATAGAACCTCTAACACCTTTCGATAATGGAGTTGTTGTCTATGGTCTTATTCTCCATGACGCTATTGTGCAGTACAGCCCACTCACTGGGGAAGTGAAAAAGTTATAGTTATTGTAATATAGCCTGGCAATGCGTTTAGTTTTATTTCATCCACTAACGATGAAAGTAGTTGCTCAAAAACAAATACTCTCAATTCAAAATCATGATTTTGATGAAAAGTCTATTACTTCGAAACATGGTGATTTACTTCCTAATAGTATACGTGGTATTATATGTGGCCCCTCCAATTGTGGTAAAACAAACGCAGTGATCAGTCTGATTGCCGAGAAAAATGGCTTGAAATTTAAACATGTATACGTATACTCTAAGTCATTGAATCAAAACAAGTACAAACTTTTACAGGAAATCTTACTTCCAATGAGGGATATAGGTTACTTTACCTTCAGTGATAATCAAGATGTGATTGAGCCTAATTGTGCAAAATCAAACTCTATTTTTATCTTCGATGATATCGGTTGTAAAAAGAAAATAACATAAGGGCATATTCTATGGGTAGGCATAACGATATTAACTGTTTCTATTTGGGTCAAACTTACAGTCAAATTCCAAAGCAATGAATTCGTGACAATGCGAATCTAATTATATTATTTGAGCAAGATGAATTAAACCTAAAACATGTGTATGAGGATCATATAAGTCCCGCCATAAGCATGAAATTATTTCGGGACATGTGTTCTAAGTGCTGGGTAGATCCGTTTGGTTTCATGCTCATAGACAAGGATGCTGAAGTTAATAATGGTCGCTATAGGGAAAGATTTGATGAATGTATAATACCTTAAACTGCTTACACTAGTTTAGTAGGTACTGCTCTGTTCAGGTATTAACAGCTACCTGTTTATGTAAACAGCTATCTGTTCGAGGTAAACCGGCATCTGTTCAGTAAACCCGCTTTGTTACAATGGATAACATGGAAATGATATTAAAGAAAAAAATTATTCAGGCTCGTAAAATAATACAGCAGAAGTACAACAGTATTAAAACTGCTCGCATTGATAATGAAAGAACATTTGAAAGTACTTATAAACACCTAATAGAACCTCTAACTGAAATAGTAAAAAATCAATCCAGATAAAAACACCTAAAAAGGAGCCCGTTGCCGTTAAACCCAAAAAACCATATTTCCGAGACAGCACACTACTGCCCCCACTAGCCCGCTAGCTCAAGTTCAACGGACTCCAGGCTTCACTCCATTAGGTGATTCAAGAAAGGGTGCTACTATCCCACTAGCTCAGCTTCCGTTTTTTCAAACAAATCCTCCTCCAGGACATCGTGCACCATCTTTCTTAGATACATCGGTTGTAGGAGAGATTAATATTGAGGAAGAAGAAGAACCTGTTAGTGTCAGAGATGATTCCACTGCCCGTAATGAACCTATCTGAGAAGAATTTCTCGAGCAGTATCATGGATTTCCTCGTATATACGTTGAACGTATTATGAGGGATCCTGAAGGTGTTATTGATCATACTTATGGAGTCCACTATGATACCAAAACTGACAAATGGACAATTGGTAACACTCCCGTTACAATTAAAGAAACGATATGATTATTAAAGGTGTCACGTATAAAGGGACTCCAGGTTTATATGATCTGCTTATTATGAATGAACCCAATTTAAATCTAGTAAATTCAAAAGATAGAAAAGATTATAGAAGTATTTTAGAAGCTACTAATGTTGTAAGGCGAGATTATGACGTAAGTGGGCAAATTCGAGGGAGCCGCAGCAAAAAGTATACACAAATAATCAAACCCTTGCTATCATCATCATCACCCACAACCAAGGGAGGTGGAGCTATGTTTTTAAGGAATTAACAAACAGGCCGATTGAATATAAATATTGGAATGATGTACATGAACTAATTCGTGATCTAGAGGTATTGTGGGCAGAAAAATTGGCAGCTAATACAGGTTTCGTGAATGAATTAATATCAATTGTAGAAGAACTATATGAGGATGGGTACATTGAAAAACCAAACAGCCGTTTTTTAAACAGTATAAATGAGAATGCATTGATGTCGACATATCATAACTAAAATGACCTTGACAAATTTGGACGTTCACATGTCCAGTATCAATTCAAGAAATTAACCCCTCAGTTTAACTGATTGATGATAATCAATTTGATATCGAGAATAGGAGACTCAGCAATGTTGCCAGCCCCATAGATCCTCAAGATGCCATCACTAAGCAATACTATTTATCAACAAGATTCAATTTGGATGGAAACCGTTTGACACAGTTGGCGGACCCGGAAGAAGATGGTGATGCTATAAGTAAAGGATATCTTGATTTTTGTCTACAAGCAGTTCAGAAAGCTTTTAAAGGAAACTCTAACGCTTATCTAGTGTTGGAGCAAAAACTATATCAACTTAAAGAAATTGTGGATAAATTAGTACCATGTCCAAATTACAACTCGTCAACGAATTGCATAAACCTGCACGAAAAAATTTTAAACGAAGGCGCACAATAATTAGAGGTTTTGATGACCTTTGGCAAGCAGATTTGGCTGAATTTAACACATATGCCAAACAAAATAAGGGCTATAAGTATATATTAGTGGTTATCGACTGTTTTTCGAAATACTTATGGACTAAAGGATTAAAAACGAAAACAGGTCAAGAAGTTACCAAGGCCATGCAAACAATCTTCAAAAAAGGACGGAAACCTACCAATTTGCAGACAGATGCAGGAAAAGAATTCTACAATGAGCATTTTACTAAACTAATGCGGCGTTATGGAGTCAATCATTACTCCACCTATAGCACAAAGAAGGCTGCAATTGCGGAACGTGTTATCAGAACCATTAACGGTGTTCTATGTCATTCAGCCTACAAGGTAAATACAAATGGATTGATACAATTGATACCATAACCATGGATTATAACAATCGTAAGCATAGAACTATCGGAATGAAGCCCAAAGATGTCGGTAATCATACAAAGCTAGAGGCTTACACTCACATAAAATATTCGATAGGAATCGATATTCTGTGGGTGACATAGTACGAATCAGTAAATTTAAAAGTATTTTCGCCAAAGGATACACACCAATTGGTCTAGTGAACTATTTAAGATTGTGAAAGTTCGCATTACTAACCCCACTACGTACATGCTGGAAGACATGAAGGAAAAGCCTGTACTGGGAGGGTTTTATGAACATGAATTACAGAAAACAAAGTATCCTGATGTGTATCTAGTAGAAAAGTGCTTCGCTCCAAGAATAATAAGTTATTCGTAAAGTGGTGGGGATTGGATGAAAGATCATGGATCAATAAGGATGATATTGTTTTATAACATTTAACTTGTAATTTGTGAAATAAATTACTTATATTAGTTATATAGTTTGTATAAAAGGATGTAGCTCTTAGATGAAATAAAACACACAAAAAATAATAGTATTTTATTTTCTATTATAAATATTACGTTTGTTTTTAAAATTTCATTATCTTATAAAGTGAACCTAAAGTACTTCTATAATCACTTAAATTACTAGATGGCCATACTCCCGAATCTGGCCCACACCTCCATCCCAAGCAGGAATTTGAATTTGTTTCACCTTTATTGATGTTGTCTAGTATCTAGTAATAAATTTTGTGGTGCTCATCGTTTTCCCACGGTTGAAACTTATAGTTGATATTTTGTTCTAATAATATTCAATCAAAATATCGGGACACTTGTAGTTAGCATAATATGCCGCTTTCTCAATACATTCAGTTATTATAAATAAAGTGTCTTTGTAAACAATATTTTCTAAGGTAGATTTAACATTTGTTGAATCATCAACCCATAATAAACTGTATAGATACATTATTTTAAGCGGTATGTCACCAAGTAGATTCATATCGTCTAAGATTCTATCTACTTCATCAAAAGTTAATGAATTGTAGACTTTATCGGTATAAAATTTCATAAAACATTTAATAATATTAATTTAATAATAACTTCATTTGCACACTTTGAGTTTATAGCACACCAGTAAAAACACTCATCAGGAATAACAATATATTGTAATATATTCAGTACAAATAAATAGCTTTCAGGGGAGGACTTCCCCATCAAAGAACGCTTCAGGCATTTTCTGTAGATTTTATCACTACTGTTCCATAACTCTTCCTGCAATTTGTTTTCAAGACTGTTCATAATGATAAAATTGTTTTCTGAAAAAGAAGACGAATAAAATGCTATGTAAAGTTAAATCGCCAAGGTCTAGTATCGGTGAAATTGAAATTTACTAATCGTTTATCATCACAAGGATTAAGTACTACTTTATTCTGTTTGATTGTAAACACATCATGTTTATTTGATCTTATCAGATGTTTATAATGCCTTATTACGTCAGCATCAAACAAGACATGTTTATTATCATTTATCGTGATTTGTTTGACGCTTGCGCGGGTAGAACCCTTTGATTTTTTACAACTTTTTCATCAACCATGTAAGCATACATTTTTGCCTACAAATTCCAACATAATCGCGCCACGATTTTTATTTACTAATGGAATTCCAAAGATATTGTTGAGGCTATAATCAGATGTATCGAATTTATTAATGTCCTCTTTAATGCTTTCATAGATATTGGGAACTGAAAAGGCGTATATGAGGCTATTCGTATCCAAGTACAAGAGCTTAGCATTATTATGAAACTTGGGTAGCGTGTAACCGTAATGAAAATTGTATAAAAAAGTTTTTGAAACGTCTAAAGCACTGAATCCTGCATATATAGGTTTATTGAAATATACTTCTAGCTTATTCATTTGAATAATAAGCATATCATTATCAAATATTGTACTACTATGAAAATTTGGTTTTGCTATGTAAGCACGAGCACCATAGCGACCCTCCCATTTCGTTACTAAACGTATATCCTTATGTTTACGTAATTTTCCATCAGCTTCCCAAAACACTATTAATCATTAATTTATAAAATTTTTATCAATTCATTTTGAGATTGCTGGCATGGTGGTATTTAAATCGATATATTTTTTAACCACGGGACTGTTTAAAACGTAATATATGGTGTACTTTTTACCAACTTTTAATCCATATTTTAAATATACTTTAAATTTCTGTAATGAATTACATAATTATGTTTAGGATACAATGAAGCAATAATTTTTTCATTTTGGAATCAGATATGGGTGGTACCATATGTTTGGGTGCAATGGTAGATCACTGTGACTCTCATGTAATTCTATGGGATAGTCTAAATCAAACTCGACTATATAGCCAATTTCCGAATCATCGGAATGATTTATTAAATCTAAAGTTTCAAAATTATCAACAAAAGAAAAATCGCCAAAAGGTAGAAACTCCGACATGGTGGCTCCACATAAATTATTTACGTCGTAGTACATTAAATACTCTTTCGGAAGTGGGATCAAATTTTTCCCCCATGTACTTATTGTTAACTTTGGCATATCGATTACAACAATGTCTGTAAATAGTTCTAACGGTACTTGTGTAATTTTAAGCATAGCATCGAATGCCAAACCGGGGGCTGTATAATAGTGCAGAGGATCAAGTTTGTAAGTACTTAAACAAGTTTGTCGAAAGTTTTCGGAAATGTCTGCTAACAGCAGAACGTCCGTTTTTAGATATAAACCCGAGTAATCCCTTAACGATTTAATATTAAATCTGTTCCAAACATTAACTGCATGTGCAAAACTCGCATCATTGATTCCCTCAGTATCCCAAGCATCGAGATATTCATAAGTGTTACCTTTGCGAACTAGTAGCGAAAATTCTTCGGCATTGTTACAATTAGCGCGGGTAATCATTTTTTTACTATTTTCCAAACAGTCCGACAACTTCTCAATACTACTACTCATAAATCTGAAAGAGTCAATAAATCTAAACCTAATTTTAGTGCCTTGTATTACTTTCGTGAAAGAAATATATCTTTCTTTGTTTATGGGTAGCATCGAAATCGCACCGGGAACAGTAGCCAATTCTCTAATGAGGAAATGAGAATCATAACCTGACAAATTATGAAACACGACTGCTAGAATGTGGGTGTCTAGTTTAGGTTAAGATTCTGATGTAATGCTCCCCGAAATGCACCAGTAAAATAGTTATGATCCCTAACTTTTATATCATAATCAGTAAATGGTTTTCCGCAAATGTGGCAAATCGTGGTGCTTTCAAAGTGTTCAACCTGATTGGGAGTTAAAGTATCCGTAGGAATTATTTTATTGATTATTTCGGTAGTCCAATGTGCAATACTTTGAAGCTCTGTAACAAACCATTGAATGCAATCATTTCCTCTATAAAGTCTAAATCGTGATAAAGAATCATTGTATGAACACTTCAAGTAGTAAGCAATGCTGAATGGTATATTTTTAGAGTGAAATATAGTATTATTATCGGTGTCCGTTAAATTTGTACTTTTTCAAAATACTTTCTAAATCTGCATAAATTACAAACGCCACCTTTTCCTGGAATGCGAAACTTTTGAACTGCAGAAACTTTTCTGCTTCAGTAGGTAGCTTGACAGAGCATCAATTAAGTTGATGACAGTGAGTGATGTGTTTTTGTAGAACGTGATCTGAAGAAAAATGGTTTAAACTTCGATAACAAATGAATTTCTTGTGCTCCTTATTCGATAGTTTAGAAAAAAGATCCGACATGTTTAATCCACGTGAAATGATAAACAGTATTATTTTTTGTATTAATATCTCCCGTAGCTTGATAATTAGTAGAAAGTACTAAAAGATTTATAGGTTCACTCACACTATTTTGATTTTCACTTAATACAAATGGTAATATAACTTTCCCCTGACTGCAAAACAAATTAATGGAGAGGTTGTTTAACTGTTCAAATTTTTTTACATCATCTATTTTAATGGGGAAGGGAATTGAATCATAATTTAAAGCATCCTTAAAATGAGGATAACTGTAAACTCTATCTGAAGGATGTTGCACGGGATATAGTGCCGAAACAACGGCCCACAGGAAGCAATACTCATCGTCATTTGTAACATTCACTACCACATGATTTACTGCTATGAAGTAGGAAACTTTAACGTAAGTTGAAAGGCCACCTCTAAATGGGACATAGCTATTAATATTCACCTTTAAATGTAAAACTTCGTGTAATGCCCAACCGGAATCCCTTTCGGAAAACTCTAATTTTTTTTGTAATTTATAATAAACGTTTTCATTATACCACTTACGTAAATTGGTCGCAATAGTGATGACATGATTTTTTATGGTAAAAGTCTTCAACTCGATAACGTGATGGATAAAATTGCAGACTAAAAGGACATTCACCTTTAGCATCGATTGCCTTAGCATTAATTTAACCTTTCGTGCAAAACTATTGTATGCATTTTGTAAAAAAATAAGAAGGTCCTTGATGTTTGCTATATTGACTATTATTCCTGTAAGTAACCTACCATTAAAACATGAATCTAGAGAGTACCAACTTAATTTGCGTGTACGCTTTTTAGCGACATTGACAATACCACCTGTTTTCTCTGAAGCGTTCTTTAACTGTTTAACTCTTGTAAGGTAACACTTTATCAATGATAAATTACTTTCGAGTTTAAGCAAATTTTCGCATGTCTAAGTAAATTTTATTTTGAATTATATCTTGCAATAACTTAATATTGGTGTTAATTATACGGATGTGCTTTACAAATTCATTTTTTGGTTTTCAACCATAGAATAATACTTCTTGTTAAATTAACAATATCACTACTACTGGATATACCCTTACTCATAGTTACCTTCAAAACTGTATCCAACACTGCAAGAAAATATGAAGCACACGCGCTGTCGATTATGTAGTAATGGAAACAAATATTATATTTATTACAACTGATATGTAAAAGTTAATAATTTAAGTAACTATAGAAGTACTTTAGGTATACAATTGCAATTCTAGTCGGGAGTGCAATAAAACTGCTCTTTATCTACTTATATAGTAATATAAACCCAGCATTCAAGGTGAAAACTGATTATAACTTGTTGAAAGAGCTTCAGTGCTCATAGACAGATGCATAGATTGCACTTTGTAGCGTTTACTGGGAATATATATTAACCTTGACATCAATACTATTCTCATGGCTTATGCTGCATCACCTTTGCTTGCGGAGGTCATACATTGCACTTTGTGGCGTTTACTAAGAATAGGCAGTAACTTAACCTTGCTGACAGCATGCGAAATGCCTTCTCATGTCTAGATTATGCTGCATTCATTAGAGTTAGTCACCTTTGCTTGCTCAGGTTAGTTCATTGTACTAACCACTTCCACTTGTTATCAATTTCGTTAACGTTAACAGATCTATGTGTATATAATGTTAAAGTTTTAATTGAATACTCATTAATTACTCACCATTAGTGATGGCTTCATCTAGCAAACAATCTAAACTTTCACTAAAAAGGCAGGCAAAACCTTGTATTTTGCATGATGTTTTGGTGCGCCCATCAAATAATACCGCAGAACCGGCACCCTTTGAAGAGACCATCCCCATCATCTCCATAGTGATGTAGAGGATAAATTTTCGAAGTATTTCGAGAGGTATGTATAATTTTAATTAATATTATAGTTTCCTTTTATTAATTCATAGAGAATTTTTAGTACAAATAAAATTATTCATCTTTTCAGCATAACGTCAACAACCACGGTTATAGCAACACCCCCACAACCACCACCGTTGCGAAACTTACAATATGGAGGAAAAAATGTGGCTCTTATAGAAGGGCACCTCACACAGTACGATCATGAGCAGGACTCACCAACCCTTCAGGCCTTTAGGGAAAAAAGTATTCGGTAGTTACGAAAACTTTACAATGGCTATATTAATCGTGAGGTGGCGGGGATGGGGCGAGTGGAAAGACTGAATGAAGAACTGGTGGAGGCTAATCAATATTTAGAGTGTGTGAGGCAAAATATAGTAAGGACTGAAAATATATTACGTACGTTAGAAGGGATGGATGTGTGACGTGTTTAATTTTTTTTTGTGGAATTTATTGTAAGTTATCTTTTCATTGTAAAAAATAAATGTAAAATTTTTTTTATATTTCTATTATTTCTCGTGAAATATTCTCATTATCCAAAAAATTTTACTACAGCTAAAAAAAATGTGAGTGATAGTTCAATTTGCGCTAGAAAAGTGAAATGATTTACGTTAAGGAAAAAATTGAAAACATCTGGAAGTCTGACTTACTCATGTACAAATGTATAAATTTCTACATCAAAGTAAAGCAGTAATTTTTTGCAAATTTTAAGTGTATGTTGCGTTACAAATTTATTTATTGTAAAATATCATGCATATAAAGAAAGTGTGAAAATATAGTACAGTTAAGAGTTAAAAAAGCTTGCGTTAAATAAAAGTGAAAACAGTTCCTAAAAGCATGTAAATCTGAAAACTTTACGCCGTGTATTTATGCAATACAAATGACACAATTGCATTCATACATTTGCAAATTCAGTTTCAAAATTGTATTATGAATCGGTGACTAAGATAAATATAGAATGTTCGCATTCACACCTGCATAAAATGCTTTCAAAGAAAAATAACTACGTTCATTATCCTACAATTCTTGGAGTAGTAATATCCACGCTCCATCGAAAATTGTAAAGTTGGAGTCTTAATCAAACTAAATTAAAAAACAAGTCATGTTTTAGGTGTTGTTTGTTGTTTCAAAATTGAAATTATACATGAAATGGATAAATTGCATACATGTGTTTCTTCTGAGCTTACGTAAGTACAAAAAGTTGTGTTTTAAGTGCTCTTTGTTGTTTCAAAATGGAATTGGAATTAAGGATCATTTTTTCATATTTTGATAAATTTATGCATGAAATGATAAATTGCCACTTATAAAACACAACTGCGTTGAAAAAAAAATTTTTTTCTGAGAATTAGGTGCAAATTTATAATTTTCAGGAGTGCATCTTTTGTAGGACTTTATTTTTATTTATTACATATAAATACAATAACTCATTTAAACACTACAATATATTAATACCAAATATGTTTAAATGTTTTTTTATTTTCAAACTCGAAGCTGCCTCATTCTTCTATTTATTTCATACACCCGTAAATCTACTTTTAAATCTTTAATTTTCATATCAACCTCTTCTTTCGCTCAACAATAGTTAATACTTGTTCTTTTCTTGCGCTTCTTATCTTGCATACTACCATTTTCGTCATTTCTGCTAATACCTGCAATTTCTATTTTTAGCGAGCTCCAAAAATTTTAATTTCTCGCCAAAAGTTTGACCTTGAAGAGATCCAAAAGCTTACATTTCTCACCACCAGAGGGCGAGTGACCTTGAATTGGTCCAGAACTGGCCCCTAATCACTACTTTCACCATTCTCATTGACTCTTTGGTCCCCTAACTTTCCTAGAACGCGCTTAGTATGTTCTATCTGTACACCCACCCATCCGTGCATATCCCCCACTATCATCACTCTTTCGTTTGGCTTACATACGTTCAACACGTTCTCTACTTCATTCTAAAAGTTCTCACACTCCTGGTCTCTTTGAAAATTCACTTTCATTCTAACCCACATTACCCGGGGAGATTCCAATTCGTACTGTTCACATCTTTCCCACTTCCACTTACGATCACCCCAACTCCTTTTGTGCCATGCACTTCATTCTCAACTCCTGACCATAGTGGTAGGCTGCCATCCTCCATCTCCACAGCATCCATTCCTTTGCGCTTTATCTCCGATATACACAGAATATCAAGGTTCCTTTCGTACAATACATTCGCAATTTCAAATTTTTTACCATACATACCTCTAACATTCCGCGTACCGACTCGCCATTCATTCCTGCACAGTCTTCAGTAACGGGGCTTGTCTGTTTCGACTTTGACCGCCCCTTATAGCCAGGTCGATCCGAGGCAATTGTATTGTTCTCTTGAGTAATACCATAGCGAGCAGACCGGTTACTGGCCAAATCGTACCCCGGACGATGTAGCATTCCCTACGAACCGTATCGTCCCACTACCGGACAGTTACTTGTCTACTGCCCCGACACGTAAGGAAGTAAGAAGTAGAAATATAGACAGAGTCAAGAAAGATATAAATAATACACTATTCATACTTACTGTATGAATAACTAAATGTGCCGGGTAAACACCAATAGGCCGATCCTCTGGCTATATCTCAGGAATTTTTTATCGTACAGTTTTGGGAAAAAAATTTCCTCAGTAAAAACGGCCAAGCGAAATCGCTGGAAATAACTTTCAAGTTTGTAGCTTTACCGCTAGATGTCCAATCATAGTTGGTATTAAATAAGTAAATTAGAATTATGCATAATTCTGCACAAATTTTGTTAAATACTTTTTTCTCCATTTTTTCAAATAAAGTGTGGGTGAGAGTGGGAATGTTTGTATGAATAAAATGCCTATAACTTTGGTTTGGATCAACCTATTTTAACGAAATTATTTTCATTCGAAAGGGCGTAGATGAACCAATTACATCTACTATAAAACAATTGCATTTAGTTTTAATTG
The DNA here is from genome assembly GCA_036346205.1 of Vesta saturnalis. NCBI lineage: Eukaryota > Metazoa > Arthropoda > Insecta > Coleoptera > Lampyridae > Vesta > Vesta saturnalis. The sequence continues at coordinate 48,906 of JARFJB010001741.1, read as the reverse complement.
TCGTAGATAGAGGCACTTTAAACTAAAAATTATATATATATATATATATATATATATATATATATATATATATATATATATATATATATATATACGGATCTGCCATGCATTTCTCAAACAAAAGTGCATTATTATGGAAGTGTTCGTAATGTCATTGCATCGATAGGTACACGCTGATCTAAATTGCAAAACCCAATTATTTATTATTACGAAAGAAATGCTGATGAATTTTATAAAGCATTCTACAGATATACTTTACACTAAAAATAGGAACAAACATGCTCTTTGTTGAATATAAATCCAAGATGTAAGTTTCTCTGTTATAAAAAAAGGTATAGTTCGTAAAATGAATTAACTTTAATTTTCGGATTAGCGCTTATTAGATAGTATTCATCAGACTATATATCTTTCTCGTTCGAACACATGCCGTTTGAGATACAGCATTGTAATTATCTAGTTTGCGCTACTGCGAGCGGTTGTTACGTTCTACCTTAAATGGTATGAATAGAACGGGAAGGGTATATGTATCTGACGAGTAGCGTTAAAATAAGCGGTAATCCCAAACTGACAGGCAGGCGAAGTATGGTTACAGTTTGTAAATAATTATAACTAAAACAGAGGAACACGACTGAAATATTAAATACATTGTAGAAGCTACGTTAAAAGTAAACAACAATACAATGTCTAAAATAATGTTGCATTGAAAATTTTAACTGTACACCTGGCTGATAGAGATCATAAAGATGTAATTAGTATAGGTAATGTTAGGTCTAAACCTTGTGGGAAGTATCGACTTTAATTTAAGCGATTTGGTTTGGTATTGATTACGGTGCTTTTATTTTGGTTTCATATTTTGCTGCAGTGCCAATCTTACTTAACTTATATACCATATTACACTTATTTTAATTTGTGGATATTTGGTGGCCGTTTTGCGAATCAGTCACTATTGATTGCGGTATTTTTGATCTAAAAGGTTAAACATGAAAGGATGAAGTAAATTGTTCAAAGAGTACGTGGTTAATAAATCGATAAGTACATTCATAAGAGGCGGCGAAACTGATTATATAATAAATAGTAAACACATTTCAATGCGTTTATATACATAACAACGAACAACTAAATTTGAGTCTGCTCATAAACTTTATTATAATTGTTTGCATATATACAGGGTGGTTCACCGGGAATGACATCGATCGATTATGCTAAAACTATAATTAGGAAAAATCTGAAAATCTGGTAGTGTACTAATGCCGATGGGTCCAGCCGTTTTTGACATAAACATTTTATGTCAAAAATGACGTTTGCAGACCCGTAAATAATTATTGATTTCTCCTATACGGCTGCCTTTGTTACCTAATTTGAATTTGTTTCCGTATTGAACATGACTTACTTTAGCAGACTTCGTATAATATTTCCACCGTTAATAATACAGGGTGCTCAAAAAATAACAATAAAAATAAAATTGAAATATCTGTCAAAAGTCAATTTTTTCAAATGGAAAGCCCCTATTTTTACAGCTTTATCTTATTTGGCTTTAAAAACTAGACTAACTTTGTATACCTAAAATTTGTAGTTTTCGAAATATTGGCAATTTAAAATTTTTTCTATTGCTTGAATGCCTTTATAAATTATTGGTAGATGGCCATGACTGCGTTAAACGTTAGAAAATAATGAAGTATCAAACAAATGTCACCCTGTCAAAAATTGTCAATAATCATACCGAAAAGATTAAATTATACCAACGAAGCTTATTTAAATCCATTTATTATTTACGGACAATGGGATAGAGTTATTTCAAGAACATGTAACACATTTGCGATTCGATATCCAAAAAAACAGAAAAAATTACCAAAAACTGTAAAACGAATTATAGAAAAGTTCAAGAGGTTTGGATACGTAAGGACAAAAGTGCAGAGAAATAAACCAGTTGTTAACAATGAAAATAATATTATAGAAATAGCAAATAAGAAACAAAAAAGTTACAACGTTTATTTTAATAAATGTTCAAATTGACGCCCTTGAACTTCCAGACATTTTCACACCTAAGCAGCAATTCTTCATGGGTGGCCCTCCTAATTGACTGAGGATTAAACTCATGATATGCTGTTGTAACTCGCCGCATGCAGTCATCCATGGTGGTTACTGCTGTGTTATAAACGTTATTTTTTATTGTTCCCCAAATAAAGAAATCCAGTAGTGTTAAGTCTGGGGAGCATAAAATAAGTATTGAAGATGATTGTTAACTGCGTGACTATTATGCGGGGCCGCCCCATCGTGTTGATAAAACAGATTTCTATGATCAGCAAGTCGCAAGTTGTGTAAATAGTTAACTTTAATATTGCGCTAGATGTTAAGATAGCGCTCACCTACAAGTTAATAAACATGTTTTATATGTAAAAGAATTCATAAGTGCCTAACTTACCATTTAAATTGTCATTATAGAATTCTAAGGGGCCACGACGCCGTCATTTCTTACGGCACAGTAGACGTTAAATTGCCAGGATTCTTGAAAATTTTGTTCTCTAAATGGATGTACATTTACGTCGCTCCAATAATGGGAATTGTGCCGATTAAAAACTCCATTTTTTTTAATTTAGCTTCGTCCGTCCAAATAATATTATCAAAAAAAAAGAACATTTTCTTGTGGCCGAAGTAATATGAATTCACAAAATTCCACTCGTCATGGAAAATCAGTCTCCTTTAAATGATGATCTTTGGAAAACGTGTATGGGTGAAATGTTTCCATAATATTCTTAATATCGATGATTTAGATATTCCTGATTCTAATGCTACCTGCTCGTAGATATTGTTGGATATGCGGCAAAATATCCCAAAATTACGATTTTCATATTTTCATTGTTAACAACTGGTTTATTTCTCTGCACTTTTGAAGTTTTCTATAATTCGTTTTACAGTTTTTGGTAATGGTTTCTGTTTTTTTCTGGATGGCAAATGTGTCACATGTTCTAGAAATAACTCTATCACATTGTCCGTAAATAATAAATATATTTAAATAATCGTCGTTGGTATAATTTAATCTTTCCGGCATGATTATTGACAATTTTTAACAAAGTGACATTCGTTTGATACTTCATTGTTTCCTAACTTTTAACGCAGTCATGGACATCTAACAATTTATGAAGGTATTCAAGCAATAGAAAAATCTTAAATTGCCAATATTTCGAAAACTACAAATGATAGGTATAGACAACCTTATACAAAGTTAGCCTAATTTTTAAAGCCAAATAAGATAAAATTGTAAAAATAGGGGTTTTCCACTTGAAAAAATAGACTTTTGACAGTTCCTTCAATTTTATTTTTATTGTTATTTTTTGGGCACTCTGTATCATTAACGGTGGAAGTATTATACGAAGTCTGCTAAAGTGTCACGTTCAATAAGGATACAAACTCAATTTGGGTAACAAAGGCAGCCGTATAGGAGAAATTGATAATTATTCACGGGTCTGCACACGTCATTATTGACATAAAATGTTTAACATGTCAAAAGCGGCTGGATTTAGGTATAGGAGATTGTACATGAAATGTATTAAGAATTTACCGTATAATCCGAAAATTTAATAGTATACAGGGTGTCCCAGTTAAAATAAACAAGTTACTATCGACTTTCGGTACAACCGGAAGTGCCACCATCTTGAAAATGATTTAGCTGTATGTCCCCCATTGACATTAGTACACTACCAAATTTTCACATTTTTCCTAATTATAGTTTTCTCATAATCTATTGATGTCATTCCCGGTGAACCATTCTCTCTCTCTCTCTCTCTCTCTATATATATATATATATATATATATATATATATATATATAAGGTGTTTCTAAATTACGTAGTGTTTTAATTTTAAATCACGTATTAAACCCTCGATAACTGCAGAGAATTCTAAACACGTCTACTCTCTTCTAAACTGCGTACACAGTCTCATCTACATATCTATACCAAACTGAAGGTTTTTAGGTGTAACTAGAATAGCTACTGCACTTTAAAACACTATTAAATTATATGTTTAGATTTCTCAGAGGTGTGAAATGGTGGGGTCATGTACAAGCCAGAAGCTTATTTTTGACCTGAACCACTTGACTGAACAGAGGTCAATGAACTAATTGAGTGACCTTGAAATGATTAGTGACCTTGAAATTTACCAACTTCCAAGAATTGCTTGATGCCCTTGAATATTTCCTGTCAAATTAATACATGACCTTGAACATTGCGTGCGTGCGTGCGTGTGTGTGTGTGTCTGTGTGGATGTATGTTAGTATTCACGATAACGCCAGAACGAAACACATATGTCCTTAAAATTTTGTATTTAAGCTTGTTTTCATTTTGCTTAGAGCTGATTAGATTTTGGGAGAAATCCAGCGGCCGAGACGGTGGGTTTATTAGGGGTAGTTTTTGATTTTTATCAAATATTTCTAAAACAGTTGCATATTTCAAAGATACAAAAATACCTGGATATAGAGCATAAACGTATCATTTAATTATATTCTGTCCAATTTTTAAGGTAGAATTTAAGTGATAGTTCAAATTTTTTTCAATATCTGAATAACAATTATTGGTATCTTATAGAAGCGAGCGTCTTTGTAATTTTTTTTAAGTTAACATGTATTTACGTCTATTAATCTTTATCTGACGTGCAGTTTTAAAAGTTATTCTGACATAGATTTTTTTTTGTTATTACAATGTTACCCGTTTTCGTTATGAACGTGTAAAAAAGAGGTTGCATAGTTATCCTAAAAAAATTATCATTAAAATTATTTGATTTCTCTTAGTTTTAAGTTAGTATCTAGATGTCTATTAACCTCTGCCTGACATGAAGTTTTAAACGTCTGTTTGACGTAGATAACTGTTTTTGTTTCTACAATGTTGCCTATTTTCGTAATGAATAAAAACGGTTGCATAGTTATCTTAAAAAAATTGTTATTGAAATTATTTCATTTCTTTTAATCTCCACTTTGTAGGTTAGAAGGTTGTGTGGTGTTCCACGCCTGATATTTAAATTATCAATACATAACTCGTAATAAAATATCAATTAGGTTTTGAGTGTTTGTATTACATTACAACTACTTATAATTTTAGCAGTAGCATTAAAATTACCACGACATTCCCCTAAAATTAAAAGCAGGTCTGCATAACACTAATTTGAGGAATCTAACAGAAACATTAATATCTAAACTCAAGAACAGTACAAAAAAATCTGATGTGTGCAACACATGACCTCACAATACAATGTAATTAATAATTTAAACAAACACAACTTAAATTGAAAGAATTTGATGTGTTTTATAACTAGTGTATTGTGTTTTTTTTTGCTACTAGAAATTTGTACAGTTTTTTCATATCATTAAATTGTTTTATTAAAAAATGGTAATACTTCGACAGAAACAATTAAATATGACGACCAAGACTCATTATCTTAAATTTAAGTTATTATTTAAATAATACCTTGACGTACTCAACAAAAATGATCACGATCGAAAAAGTTGATCAGGGAAAGTAAATAATCATAATCACCCTGTATACAATTGTTTAGTTCTTAAATTGAAAACGTGTAAATATGTGCATAAAAGTACAAGTTTTATATACATATAAACCCACTTGTTACCTATATGTTTCTATTGGTGCGGTTATCATTTCTACATTTATTCCATAGTTAACTTTTGTTGTTGCGAAAACAACAGTTGTTAGAGTAATTACAAAACCCTAAAAATATACGGCAAATGAATAAATTTAGTAATTATCGATTTTTTTAACGATTTATATCGTAACTGAATACATTTTTATTGAATGATCATTTCTATCAATTTCAATTTATGATTACCTATTTCATATTTGCAGTAAAATAATTCTTTTAGTTGGTAAACATAATCTAACCTAAAAATTATTATTAATTTTATTAAATACAAAAATAAAAAGTTTACCTCGAGTAGGATTTGAACCTACGACCTGTACTTTGCTAGGGTACCGCGCTAACCAACTGCGCCATCAAGGTTCAAGCCCCAATCGATGTAAACTTTGTCTTTATGTCTGTAGAACGGATGTCAATTCTAAATATAATGAGATTACAATCAAATTACTTATATTAATGGAATGTGAGCCTGCAATATCGCAAGGAAATTTAAATTTAAATAATACCTTGACGTACTCAACAAAAATGATCACGATCGAAAAAACTGACCAGAGAAAGTAAATAATCATAATCACCCTGTATACAATTATTTAGTTCTTAAATTGTAAAGGTGTAAATTAAATTAAATTAAATTAAACGTATAATAACCTAACCTGTTCAGCTGTTTTTATAAAGGATTTGCAAAAATGAAGTTCAATGTTTACTTGGGAGCTTGGACAACAATAACGATGAAATAATAAAGTGTCTTGAAAAAGACAGATTTTGTATAAAACAGAAGAAATAAACTCAAGTGGCAACGTACGAATACAACGTGAAGTAAACAGAGCGAATGACTACATTTATAAGTTGAATAGTAGCATATTTGTCGAATACTTTCGACGCGTTTGAATCATATGCGCATGGAGGAGCGAGTACCACGACATTTTGAAACTACTCCTAACTCTATTTAATGGCGATTTTTGAGGGGTGTTGTTGCGTGGAGTTGTTGCTGGTGGAGTTCTAGAGGGAGTATTTTGGAAGTGTTTGTAGGAATTGGTGGAAATATTTAGATATACGGTCAAGGTAAATGTTTCAATCTAAATGATTGAGATCACAATCTACAAAAAATTCTACAAACTGGCATATTAGAAAAATTTACATCATTATAATTGTTTATTATTAATTTAAATTTTTATAAAATTGTGTACGTGTTCTACAATCATTTTTTGAATATTTATTATTTGAGAGATGGGCTTCAAAATAAAATATTTATATTTCCTTCTTCAAGTATTTAAATATATTTATTGTGTGTAATAAAAAAATTGGAATTCTGACATTTTAAAATTTATCATAACGTGTAAAATGCAAATTTTTGACCAAAGGGCCAAAATGTTTTTCAAATAAACATCTGAAATGGTCAGAACCATTAAAATGCAAAAGAATTTCGAAAAATTTTGACCGAGGGTCAAACAGTTTTTTCAAAATGATCTCAAATGGCCAGCAATGGCTCAAAACGTAAAAATACAAAAAAATTTGACCTAATGGCCAAAACATTTTTTTCAAAATCATCTCAAATGGTCAGAAATGTCTCAAAACGTGTAAAATGAAAAAAATTCGAAAATTTTGACCAAAGGGCCAAATTTTTTTCAAAATCGTTTCAAATAGTCAAATGCCTTAACACGTCTAATAAGATAAGATTAAAAACCTCGTACATTATGCGTCTTGAAGCCGAGACGCCGGAGGAGTTCACGAACAAACCAAAACTTGGTAGATATTTAATTTTAGGATGGTTCACTTAGTTGCCGCTGATCAGCCGTTCATATTTATAGACTCTATAATAGTCGAAATCTGGAATTCCGGCATTTTAGACAGATTTCGCTCAAAAGCTACCACTCCGTCTACTCATGGATTCAAACCTGAGTACCAAATTTCATGACGATCGGATTATCTTTGTGGACGATATCGCGCTGGAACACACACAGATAGACTGTCAGACGTACATTTTGAAACTTTCGTGTCTGAACCTGTTTTTCCAAACTTACGGTAAAGCAATTTTTAAGTATAGTAGCTCATTTTAAAGGAAATTTAATCCTCTTTAATAATACGCTGGGATCTACTTTCTATGTATTTTCTATTTTGCGATAATTCACAAAACTAAAGTGCTGCATTGGAAATTTCGCCGACCAATAGTTTCGTATTGTGAGGTAAAAACGAAATCACGGAAAAAGCAGGAATAAACACAAATAAACCAAAATTTAACTAAATTGAAGATGAAGCAGACGGACACAACTCAGACGGGACTTTGATTAGCAAATGATGACAAAAATGTTTCTTTTAAAACCTAAAATAGTATTGCACATTGTTGCAACATGTTTGTAAAACTCAACCATTGCGGAAATTTTAAACTTCTGATGTAAATTCTAGGTAAACCAAAGGTCGGTGATTTTTTTTTGTTGATTAAACTGCAACAAAAAAATTATTATTTCATAAAAATATGGCGCAATAAGTAATCCGAAGCCAACTTAATACTGTCAATAACTTCTCATGTATGAGGTTAACAGCAAATTGGTATAAGACTTTATTTCTCTATTTTATATGTGGTATGTCTATTATCCGCCATTTAGTAATCACCCTGTATAATTTATGCTTTGTTGTAAGATCACTGATCCACGATTATGTTTTATGATTGCAACATCACAAATCTTTTAAGCGAAAATTATAAAATGAATTGCATCAAAACAACTCTAAGTACATTTATTATTTGATTCATATCTGAAATGGTTTAAATCGATAATCCTTATCTTAAATTGTATGTGGTCAAATCTTAGACATTACCTAATCTAAGGGTCAAACTAATTGAATGCAATTACGCTAGTATTCATAGTCGAGCAAAAAGCTCTACGTCTTATGCACTAAAAAATGAGCTTTTCTTATACTCGATAAAATAGCTCATGAAAGTACGTATTAGATACAATTTGGAAAATCTGATTATTAATACAAATGCTAATAAACATTTTGTACAATTTTGTTTATTTCTGACCTGTATATTCTGAGCTTTTATCGTCTTGGTTACGCTAATAATAAAGAGGTTCATAACTCTTTAATTCCCTCATTCTTTTACTGGTGAAAATGAAAAACAAACTACATTTATTGTTGATTTCATATTATAAATGCCATTACAAATATTAAATGTACAATTCTGAAATGTTACGTGAAATTTCGTTCCATTATCAGCTGCTACTTTCCCTTAATACTACATTTGAGGTGCTTACCGCTTCTGATGGTAAGGTAGTTAACATTCGTACGGTTTTATTCTTCAATTCCATGCTCTCCTCAAAATACCCTTCCGATATCGTAGAACTTCTCCAACCTTCGTGTCTCTTTAAGTTGATCATAGTTGGTCCTGCATTGGCCAGAGCTGTAACAGAAGCGCGACGCAGTCAGTGTCCGATATAGGAAGGCGGGAAGGGATTTTTCCAAACTGGTTTTTTACCAATTGTCGAAAACCTAGAAAGAATCCTTCGATTCCCTCAGTACGCAAGTACATATAACTTCTTAATAAATGCAAGGCAGAGAACTCTCTTTCATCCACAATTGTAAATTTTCTCTATTCACCTGTTTTATTTTCCGATATGTTCACTAACATAATGGAATCCCGATCCTTTATTTCAGAAGTTCTTGAGTTCTGCATTCTCCAAAATAACCCATAATTAAAACCTGTAAAAAAATGTCAAAAAAATAAATACACACAAACAGAAAACCAATAAGAGGAATTTACTTTGTGCAATAAATGAATTTCATTGGAGGCTTCCTTTAAAAATCTAACATCTTTGGGCCAAGTAGTACCAGGGCACCATCCCCTCCACTTTTTTAGGTCACAAACTCCGCCCCCTGGGACACTTTGGCCGCCATTTTGTTCTTTGTGACGTCACCCTTGGGACACCTTTGCTCGCCATTTCTTATATGCCCACGTGGGGACCGTATTTTTTTCACATGAGAATAAAAAGATTTAATCTGTTATTAATATTTATTATGGTTGTAACATCTTTTAACTCCATCCACAGATTGTGACCTTTTACCTATACGAAAAATTTATTTATGCATTGGGGGTTGCATTCTAATAAGGGGCCCTAGTCTTGTAAGACGGGAATGTGTTCGCGGGCTTCGCCCCTGTCATAAAAATTGTATTCTAATAAGAGGCCCTAGTCTCGTAAAGCATAGATGCTGTAAGACTAAAAATTAAATGAAGATGAGTAAATCGTAGTATTGACAGAAGCAGATGGATTTGGTATTTTTTTAAGTTAACATGTCTATTAAAATTATTACAGGTAGTGTAAGCCTAAAAATTAAATACGGATGAAAAATGATTAAATCGTATTATTGATAGAAGCAGATGGATTTGGTATTTTTTTAAGTTAACATTTCTATTAAAATTATTACAGATAGTGTAAGCCTAAAAATTAAATACGGATGAAAAATGATTAAATCGTATTATTGATAGAAGCAGATGGACTTGGTATTTTTTAAAGCTGGTGTTTATGTCTATCTAACATAAAGTTTAAATATCATTCTTATGGGGATAAGTGTTTTTGTTTTTACAATGTGGTTTAATTTTCGTAATGCGTTTATTATAAAAGACATTGCATAATTGCAATTACAATTATTATTACATTTCTTTCAATTCTTATCTACAGATTGTAACTTTTTACCTATACGAAAATTTATTTATACATAGTTTAAATTATTACACTTCGATGTGATTAAAATAAAACGAGTAATTCAGTTATAACTAATTAGTTTGCTAATGGCAATTACATGCTTTAAAATAATTTTACCTATAGAATGCATTTATTCAGCTGTTATACAATGCAACCGGAAAGTAACAACCCTTATTGACATCGTGTTAAATGAATGTGTTTACGTAATAGAGTTTATTATAAGGGAGACAGCATAATTGTTATTAAAATTATTATTACATTTCTTCTGAGTTCCATTTGACGGTTTTGGCCTTTACCTACATACGAATTTTGTTACAACAACATGCTTATTCTTACCTTGAGAAATTCAACATTATACAAAATTAAAAATGTGTAATTAAGTTGCCATGCTTTAAACGATTTCTACTTTGAGAACGTTAAATTATGTGTACAGGGTCTAAGCAGAAATAAAATGCATTAATACCATAAATGGTTACACATATACATTATAGTCTGTTTTACGCTTCATTGTGTACTCCCTTTAATAGTGCTATCAGTTAAAAGTAAAATTTTGAAGGTCGACTGCTAAATTATATGCTCAGGGTTTAAGTGGAAAATAAAATTGCATTAATACGTTAGTTAATACACATATTAATTAAAAGAAAATATTGAAGGTTGACAGTTAAAATTATGTGTACAAGGTCTAAGCAGAAAATAAATCCATTAAATGGTTACACATATGCATTACAGTTGTTTGTTTTACGCTTCATATAGATAAAATTTTGCGACGAGAGGCTTTCGGCGAAGGCTGTTTCCGCAACCCCACTCCAACCCTCCCCGAACACAACTGAGATTGTAATACAGGTGTAGGGCGTCGCAACTTGTTCTCGGGTCTTCGCTCCTTGTCGTGTTTGTGGACCTTCGTGCATTGTCGTAGTACCTAATGCTAACTTGTAAGACAGGTGTAGGGCTGCGCAACTTGCTCTGGGGGCTCTGCCCACTTGTCGAGGCCCCATTGGCGGAAAATTTGAATTTGTATTTAAGTCTCTGCAGGTAATGGCTGGAAATATGAATTTGTATTGTAATAAGGGGTATAATGTTAACTGGCTTAGCAACTTACTCTCAAGCCCTCGCCCCTCGACCAAAAATTTTAATTTGTTTGTGGAGCCATCTATGAGGAGAAATTTGAACTTGTATTATAATTAGGGGGCCTAATGCTAACTTAGAAGACAGGGTTAGGGCTTCGCAACTTACTTTCGGTCTTAGCCCCCTGGTCCCTTGGCGGGAAATTTAAATTTGAATTTGTATTTAAGTGTTTACATTCTGATTACTGATTGCGAGAAATTTGAACTTGTATTCTAATAAGGGGCCTATTGCTAACTTATAAGACAGACATAGGGCTTCGCGACTTACTTTCAGGCCCTGTCCCTCGACCAAAAATTTGAATTTGTTTGTGGCGCCATCTATGAGGGGATATTTGAACTTGTATTATAATAAGGAGGCCTAATGCTAACTTATAAGGCAGATATAGGGCTTCGCAACTTGCTTTCAGGTCTTAGCCCCTGGTCCCTTGGCGGGAATTTTGAATTTGAACTTGTATTTAACTGTTTAAATTCTGATTACTTATTGCGAGAAATTTGAGCTTGTATTCTAATAAGAGGCTACTGCTAACTTATAAGACAGAGCATATAATTTAGCAGTCGGCCGTCAATATTTTCCTTTTAATTGATAGCATCATTAAAGTGAATACACAATGAAGCGTAAAACAGTCTATAATGCATATGTGAAACCATTTATCGTATTAATGCATTTTATTTCTGTTTAGACCTTGTACACATAATGTAACGTTCTCAAGATAGAAATCGTTTAAAGCATGGCAACTTAATTACTCATTTTTAATTTTGTATAATGTTGAAGGTGACTTTCTTAAGGTAAAAATAAGCATATCGTTGTAATAAAGTTCATATGTAGGTAAAGACCAAAACCGTGAAATGGAACTCAAAAGAAATGTAATAATAATTTTAATAACAATTATGCAGTCTCCCTTATAATAAACCCTATCACGAAAACACATTGTCAATAAGTGGTTGTTACTTTCCGAGTGCATTGTATAACAGCTTAATAAATGCATTCTATCGGTAAAATCATTTTAAAGCATGTTGTTGCCGTAAGCAAACTAATTAGTTATAACTGAATTACTGGTTTTATTTTAATGACATCGAAGTGAAATAATTTAAACTATGTATAAATTAATTTTCAGACAGGTAAAATGTCACAATCTGTAGATAAGAATTAAAAGAAATATAATCATAATTTTAATTACAATTATGCAATGTCATTACGAAAATTAGACCACATTGTAAAAACAAAAACATTTATACTCGGAAGAATGATACTTAAACTTCATGTTAGATAGACATAAACACCAGATTTAAAAAATACCAAGTCCATCCATTTCGATGTTTTACATTGAATATGAATTTTCTCATCCGAAACGTATCAAGAATATAAAGTGTGATATATTGTTGAATTCAGAATCAAGGAGAGAATTTAAACATGGCAAAACTAATTTTTTCGTGTATTTAAAAAAATACAGTTGATGATGGTTGCTAACAAACGAAACGTTGTATCAAAAATTGAATAACAGCACTAAGTAGAGCTAGACAAGTGGCAATGAAAATGTGCTCTTCTTCTTGGTAGCTCTTCAAATAAGGTCAGAAAAAAATAAAAACGAAAATCAGAAAATTCAATTTTTTTCAAATATCTCAAAAACTAAAAGAGATATTCGAGTTCTACAAAGACCATAAATACATCCCTCAAATGCGTAACTTTTGTTCTATTTAATCGACCTTCCATCTCTTACCATTTCCGAGATCCCCATAGTGAGCATTCTTATCTTGGACACGGTGTATAATAAAAATGTGTGTATTTAAATTCCGACATTGCTCGGACATTCATATTATGAACTTTTTTTGTGTCATTTAATAATGCTCATGCTTTAATGTCATTGAAATTTGAACTACATAGCTAATAACTTGCTCTGTAACTACTTATGTGCCTAGATTTAAGTTATATTACACTTTTGCATACTGCGCATTACCATATGTGCTTGTAATTAAGTATATATGCATAATCCAGTTTATACCACAGCGATCTTCTATTCCGAAACAAAGAGACTGTAAGTTTCATTACTCAACATAGATGGACATATATGCATGGTATCGATGTGTTAAAAAGACTAAAATTAAAAGCATTTGTAAAACCTCAGAGTGATATAAGTGCAAAAGCATAAAGATAATGAAGTAAACTTACTTAATCAAGTGCTTCGAAAGTGCTCACATCAAATTTAACATTATAAGTGTAAATTTTATGGAAAAATTTCAAATTGAGGTTATACTGGAATGTTGTCGAAACTTCAGATAGAACTTGTGTTAAAATAGACATTTCAGTTTGAGTCACTGATTCCATTTCTGTTATTAGTTTTTCTGTGGAACATAGAATAATTTAGTTTTAAGTAAAAATAGTTTTTAGAATTAGGTATGAATCACAGTTTTTGATAAAATTTGAAATGTCAAAGAAATCCTGTCATATCGAAAGGTCAGCAATGAAGCCTAGATTATGAAAATGCCTTTATTTTTGAAATTGGTCCATAAATAAAAAAGTTATGACTAAAATAGAAATTTTACATTTTCAAAAATGAATTGGACCAATCACAGATCAGTTTTTATGTTTTTATGTATATTGGTTTATTACTATGGAAATATTTGTTTGTACTGAAGAGTTATATAAGGATGTAACTTGGGATTTTTTCACCCTCTAGTATCTTCTAATTTAACTCAAAGTATGAACATGCACTAAAATGCATGTCAAATTTAAAATTAATCTCGGTAAAAGAATCGGATAACCTTAACGAAGTGAAAACATCTCAAACAAACGAAAATTGTCATAATCGTAAATTAAATAATAAGTGTGGTTGTCATATGTTTATAACGGGCTTCTGTTAATAAAAAACATATGTACATAATAACGTGTGAATATTTTCGATTGTAAATAAAATTCTTTTGTTAACGAAGTGATTCCGTGTCTTAATTTTAAATCGAGTATTGGCAAAACCTAACTAAGAGAAATTAATATAAAATTATTGCTATTACTTAAAGCAATTACCTATGAGCCAATTATTATTTTTTGAAATAATACTTTTTTTAAAGTTTTAAGAATTATTTACTGTCATCCAAAGCAAGGTCAAGTTGGAAGTGGAACGCCGTCCAGGAGAAGCAGTACAAATAAAAAAACATGATGTTAATATGTGAGTTTACAATCCTTTTTAACTTAATTGGAATTAAGGTTAGTACGTTGAATAGTGGTGTCAATTAATTTCACATGTATTTGGATGTAAAGGATAAAATAGGGTCTGTGTACAAGGATAGGATATAGTGCATTCGAATATTAAATTTATGATAATTCAGTATTATTTGAATAGAAAAAATAAATATACTTACCCTAAATTTTAACAATTGCAACAGTTATGTTGTTCATGTACAATTACAAAGGTTATTTATGGAACTCGCATGCGCGTAACTTGCAAAATAACTACTTATAATGCTCAACATCTATACAAGATTAATATCACACATATTTTGAATCATTAATTGAGTTTATTTTGGAAGGAATTAAAGTATAAATATAGATTTAACTAAATATGATATTGAACCCTAACCCCGGCGATGAAGCTAGTCAAGGTAAGTATAATTATGAGATGTCTTAATATTTCATCAAACATTTCGATGATGACGCCCAACAATTTAAACATATAATGATATGCTAATGCTGGCATCTCAATAAAAATTTATATTGATCGTAAATCCTCCATGAAAATTCTGCGATATACAGAAACCGATCGCCAAATTGGTGAAGATACTTTTTTTGATAACGTTTGAGAAAGAATGTCAGATTATAAACAAAATATTATATCACGGCAACCGTGGCAACGACCAAAGCTCTTATGATTATCAATCGAAATATGTATATCGGGAAAATAAATTTAATTAAAATTTTATGGAATTCGGTCAGAAATATATGTACCACTGTAATTACTAGATGTTAATTACCTCGGACAATTGTGGTCGCTCGAGTCAGAGGCCCTCGGGACAGAAACTTTGTCCTCGGTAATTAAGATCGTTATAATTTACTTGCTACATAAATAACTATTACGGTTTCCATAGGGACAGACGTTGCAGTTTTAAATTTTTAAGTCGTTTGTAATAACTACATTTTATTTTTACACGTTTTAGAGTTGATACTGCCAATTCGCTTTAATTGAACTAGACTTCAAAATGTTCAGTGGTCATACCATTAGGAAAGTTTAATATAAAATCTCTACGTCATAAATCACATTATACACACATTCTGCAAAACTAAACAATTTTGGTTCAAACGAAATATAGTTTTATGAAAACTCTATTTTTCAATAATGAAAACTTTTAGGTAAATTACAGTTTCTAGTTTTATTATATTTGTTGGAGTTAAGCCGATAACTAATTGTGTATTTAAAAGCAACAAAGTAATTTTTATAGAAGTAAAAAATATTAATTTGAATCATAAACTAACTTTAGAGCATAATTGACGAAAAGTAGGTGTACTTTATTTTTGCAAATACAAACATGGAATAGGATGAAGAACCAATTTACATTTTTTCATCGTTTTAAAAAAGATTCGGTAATTATACTGATCTAGCACGCCATACATTGTTTATATGAATTGTTTTTTTGTAAGTAGTAGATGTTATGTAACGTTTTAATCTTGTAAATAAGTACTTGTGCACGAGGAAATTTTTGTTTTATGTATTTTACTGAGCAGAATTCATGTTATGTTACTGACGATGTTTACTCTGTTCGATAATATCGTTAACGTACACATATACTCTGTTCCAAATTATTTTGCATTAGAGGAGGCCATGGAATTGTAGGGAGAGTGTGGTACCACTGTCAACAGAACAAACAGTTACTAACGTAGCTTAACTTTTGAAAATTGTAGGTTATTTTTTTAAAGTGAAACTAATTCAGCGTTGCAAAACAGTTTTTCGTGCTATTTAGACTTTGTGCGCACGAAAATCGTTGCAACTCGACTGACCTATTTAAAAAAAGTAAGTTTTAGTTTTCAGATCTTGAACGTCTGTTACCTACATAGGTGCACAATTTTCCTTCCGCCGTTTCCATACAGATGACTCTAGCAGTAAGCAGTGGTCTAAATAAGTAGATCAGTGGCATCGTTCAGTAAATTTGGCTATCAGTCAACATAACATTAGTGGATTTGTGTTTACATTTTAAAATTATTCGCGATTAAAAATGTCAGTTTACGAACTTAATTCTCGTCATTTGTGGGAAGTTTGTTTCAATATTAAAACATGTGGCTGAGGCCCATCGAATGCTCTCAGACACTTACGGTGACGCCGCTATTAGCGAAATAACGTATTGTGAATAGTTGCAACGCTTCAAGAACAGTGATTTTCACGTCGAAGATCGATATAGTTGTAGAAGAGAGAAATTTTTTGAAGATGCAGAACTGGGAGTGTTACTAGACCAAGGCTCGTCTCAAAGTCAAGAAGAATTGGCAGAATCATTGGGAGGGACCTAAATAGCCATTTCAAAAGCCTCAAAGCTATAAAGATGATTCTGAAGCAAGGGAATTGGCTGCCATACGAGTTGAAGCCTAGCGATGTTGAACGGCGCTTGTTTGCTTATGAATAGCTACTTGAAAGGCAGAAACGGAAGGGATTTCTGCATCGTATTGCGACTGGGTGGGTTTATTACGATAAACCTAAGCAGAGAGAATCATGGAGAGCTCCCAGTCATGCTTCTACGTCGACGGCTAAACCGAATATTTACAGTTCCACGGTCATGCTGTGTATTTGATGGGATCAGCTCGGCGTGATGAATTATTAGCTATTAAAACCAAGTCAAACAAACAAAGGTGATCGGTATTGATCGTAATTGATGTGTGTGATTCGGGAATTGAAATATAAACAGCCACAATGCCAAGAGAGGTATGATACAGTAATTTTACTGCATGACAATGCTCGGCTTCATGCTGCAAAAATGCCCTGCAAACGTTGAAGTTCTACCCAATTCGTTGTATTCTCCAGGTATTGCTCCCTCTGACTAACACTTGCTCCGATCAATTGCACACGGCCTTGCTGACTGGCAGTTCCGGTCTTATAAAAACGTGCAATATTGGATTTATTCGTGGATCTCCTCAAAAGAGGATGAGTTTTCTCGACGCGCAATTCGTATGCTGTCTGAAAGATGGGGGAAAGTAGTGACCAGCGATGGACAGTACAAGTATTACTAGTTTTTTTATATTAAATTTTTCATTTCTTTAAGAAAATGGCGGAAGCAAAGTTGTATATCTGATACATAAAACGGAAATTGTACATTCTTTATATTGAGATAAATGACATCATATCTTATCTAATACAATGAGATGTTTGTCAACCAAATCTACGTAAAAACTAATAAGAATGTCTTCATTTTTCACTCCAAAATAAAAATCAGGAGAGAAATATACAGGAAACCCAGAGCGGAATTTCATAAGTAATCTAATCTGAAGACTTGCTTTCGTGATAAAATTTACTACTGCATTTTTCTGTTTCTTTTCTTGGCTATTAAAGGTGGTATGGAGATATGTTCTTTAGTCTCAAAGTCAATAGGTAACCAGAACAGCAATATATATATATATATATATATATATATATATATATATATATATATATATATATCTATACAGAGTGACATAGAAAAAGTGCCACGCGATAGAGGACACTAAAATAAGAAAAAAAGTTCCTATGAACTTATGTCCGCAACGCCTTCGTTTAAAAGATGTTGAAGTTTAATTATTATTATTTTTTTTTAATATCTTTTTATAATGATGTAATAAGCGGACGAAATTTTGTATACAGGGACTTTTTATCACGGAGAATTCAAATATGACCTTAGTTCTTTTATTACTGACAGAAGGCGCCACATACAGGTTTCCATCTTGTTTGAATCGGTCCTAACTTGTTTCCTTACACTGTATGTCATTTTCGACTGGAAAAATTTATTTTCACATCTTTTATGCTTCAGAAAGGTATACCTTATTGAAGTCGCTAGGACCAACAGTTTACGAGAAAAATACATCCGATGCATGCAAATTTGACCGAGAAGCTCGGTCTAATTTCTCCAAAGCTCTACGTATCTATCGAGAATGATATCCTTTAGGACAGGTTCCTAACGTTCGAACATTTATTGACGTGGATAGGCGTTTGGATGAAGATGGGTGGTGAAGATGCCTGTTTAAAAAAAAAGTTAACAGTGGGAGTTTCCAGAACTCGTCGCACTGTTGAAAAGTAATAACCTGAACATATTATTAGAAGATGTTTCATTGGACATTGTTACAAGAATGGACTTTATGCGTGATGGCAAGCTAGCTCACTTTTCTTGAGTGGTAAGGAAATTTTTTGAAAGGAGGTTTGAAAATAGGTGGATTTGTCGTGGGGGGCTTGTAATATGATCACTGCTCTTCAGTAATAAAAGAACTAAGGTCATATTTGAATTCTGCGTGATAAAAAGCCCCTGTATACAAAATTTCGTCCGCTTATTACATTATTGTAAGAAGATATTAAGAAAAAAACAAAAAAATAATTAAATTTCAACACCCTATATCTTTTAAACGAAGGCGTTGCGGACCTAAGTTCATAGGAACTTTTTTTCTTATTTTAGTGTCCCTATCGCGTGGCACTATGCATGGCACTTTTCTATGTCAACCTGTATATGTATATATATATATATATATATATATATATATATATATATATATATATATATATATATATATATATATATATATATATATATATTTGTGTGTGTGTGTGCGCGGCGTACGTGCGTGCGTGCGTGTGTGCGTGCGTGAGTGAGTGAGTGAGTGAGTGAGTGCGTGCGTGCGTGCGTGCGTGCGTGCGTACGTGCGTGCGTGCGCTCGTGTGTGTGTGTGTGTGTGTGTGGGCGTGCGCGCGGGTATTTAATTTAATCTATTATCTATTTAATTTAACCTATCCCTATCCGTAAAATCGGCAGCGCTTTTTCATAAGTAATCCAATGTGCGTGATAAAATTTACCTGCTGCATTTTTCTCTTTCTTTTCTTGTCTATTAAACATGATGTAGAAATTTGTTTACAAACAAACTTAGTTCCTCCGTCACAAAGTCAATATATATCCATTTAATTTAACTTATCCAGGAAATCCACAGCACTTTCCATAAGTAATCTAATGGGTAGATTTGCTTTCAAGATGAAATTTGCTGTGTCGTACTTTTCTTGACTGTTCCGTGTACATGGAAGTAAACAACCAGAAATTTATCCATTTAAGTCGTACCTAAATGGAATTGACCACAATATTGCTGCTTTCGTATCCACGGACGAAAACTTTAAAGACAAATGTATTTTTTACAAACATTTTGATGCCCAATAGTGGGGTTTTATTCCAACTGCATTATATCACCAGAAGTATTTGAATCCATATCCATATCACTATCTGAATCCTAGTGCTATGATAACAGGTGAGATGATAATTATTTTTGATGCAGGTTCAGAACTTGTTTGCTTATTGTAATAATTTTTACAAGAACTCCATACCATTTCAATAGCGTTGCATTGACAACGGCAAGAATGCAATCCTAAAACTACATACTCATGACTAATCAAAATATTATTAACTATATAATTTTCCTTTCTGGACCTAAAAGGTTGAATTTTATTCCACATTTGTAGCTGATATTACTTACTAGAAAATAAGAGTGGCTTATTTAACTGAACCGAATGATACGGTGCTTTATCCATGACCACTACACAATTTCCGGGTAGATTGGACAGGCAGGAATCAGTTGTTTGTTTAATCACACAATTTTGAAACCGGTCCCCATTTATACTTTTCTAATAATCCCGATCCGCGTTCCCCGAATTGGATAAATAGTCGCAAATTTCCAAAAACCCTAAATGACACCCCGCGTTTACTTTTAATTTTGAATGGATTACTTTTGATGGATATTAGAACTATTTTTATAAATCCACGTTTCGTCTAGATACGCAAATCGGCATCTTGGTCTGCAGTTTGCTACTGCAGAAATTTTCTCAAAAACTTAATTTTGGTTACAACGACGTGTTTCATTTCACCTAAAATGTTTTGTCCGTTGGCCCCAATCAAATATTCATTTTTCGAATTAATTTACCAATTTAGTCGTTGTAGATCTCTCCGAAAGGCTAAATCCCAAAATTACGATTTTCCGCATTTACCACAATATGTCGGCGTTAAATTTTGTCTTGCCGTTATATGTCTAGGATAGTACGTTGTGAAATCTAAATCCAAATACATACTTAATGTGCACATGAAAAAGTGATTTAAGTTCTTACGTACTTGAAATATATCGGACACCATTACCATAAGTTCCCCATTACTTTTCCCGTGGCACTATCCATTACTTAAGTAAGCGACATAGCACGATTACATTTGACAGGACGGCGTCAAATTGACTTCTTTTCATTTCGTCAAGTGGGAATACCACTACACAAAACAAACATCATGACCTGCTCTAATGCAATATAAGATGGAACACAGTCTATTTGAACCTATAATAAAATATTTGACTATACAGGGTGTCCGCAGTGGAACTACGAAGAATTCATACGCGTATTCTCTGAACAATTTTAAGCAAAAATGATTATATGCCATTTTTCCCAATTCCTAACCTTTAAGGAAATATGGGCGGTTGAAGAAAAATGTAAAAATAAGTAAAGAGAATAGTCTTAACAGATGCTTAAGTCTCAAAATTATCATGAAACAAGACTTTTAATAACAATTTTCATTAACAAATTAACAAGAACACAACATAGCACAAAAATGCACGTAAAATAACGAGGAGACAAACAAAAATGGTTACAGTTGTTCAATTACCGTTAATTACACTTGTTTCAAAAAAATTATTAACGATTAGTATCATGAAGGATATCTGGTGTTATACAAATAAGCACACAGATTTAATGAACTTGGACATCTCTTAAAAGTAAAGTTTGCTATTGCGTTTTGTGAATGAATATCAAAATGAGTTAGCCTTTGGTTTATTTTCAGTAAATTAATAATCTATAAACCATTCGATATTCACTCACCCTTATATTTTCTTAATAGGATTGTTTAGAATAATTAGTGCAGTTAGATAAGGTGTTGCGTTAGTTTCTGAAACATGTAATAATTCATAACTTGTTTATTTTTGAATAGATTTCTTAATATAAATTATGTTTGATACTGAAGGCCGCTGATTTTACCTATTTGTGTTTGATTTTTTAGATTTAAGCTTTATTTTATTGAAGTAACGTAAACTTTGTTATAAAATCAATTTATTAAAAGTTCAAAATTATGAATGCAAGAATTTAGTGAATTTATTTGAAGAACTATTGGAGAATTTTATGTTTGAATTTAACATAATCTCTAAGCATGAAACTAATCATTTGAAAGTTAAACAAAATTCTTCGAATTTGAAGACGAGACTACGCTAAAGGTAAGTATGATTCCAGTTCAAACCTAGGGTTTTTGTGATCGAATCAAATCCAATAGTCTTTAAATTAGATAACAGTTCAGAATGTTCAATTTTAGATAAAACGGTTTCATAGTCTGAAACCCATTTGCAAAAGTCAAAGCCACCTTGTTGGAGAAATTCGGTGACTGTGGCATGTATTTGAAAAAGTCTCCGCGCAATCACTACCTGTCTGCAGATCGTCGACGTAAAAGCCCCTTTTGATGACATGAGACGCGTTGGGATTTGATGATTCGTTTTCTATGGCCAATTGAAAACAAACCAACAACCTATAGACGGAAACGCAGCAGACACGGTGCCATAGGTAATCATGTTAAGTTGATATAAACTCACAGATTCAGTAGGACCAGAACCGTCGCAGCGACAAAGGAGCATTGTCGGAAGCGTAATAATGGGGCAGGAAATCATCTTGGATAGTCCGGCTGATCATTTGCAGGTCGGTTATTGAGGCACCCAAGGGCGATGGGAAAGACCCATTGAAGACAACTATCACCTTAGTAGTGACGCTGTATTCCTTGAATACCCCATGATAAGGCAGATAATAAGTGATTTGATCAGCATCAGAGTTGGTAACCTTAGACACATGGTTAAGAAAAATGTACTCTCTATGAAACCAAGATATTTAGTGCGAAGAGATTGATTACTTAATAGCCTTCGTTCAAAATTGTAAAAGCGTTTTAAGCCTCTCTATCTATTCCTGTAACGAAGTAGAAACGATAAACGCGACCATTGGTATTCCTTCGGAGAGTGGATTGGAAGTAATTTTCGCAACGTGGAGGTTAGAAGTATTCTTCCACTTGCCAAAATTATTGCATTTGACTTTGGATATCACTATTAGGACTTGTTTCAACTGCTCTGCTTAGGTTACAATGAGACAAATAAGTGGAGTTAATGCCAAGTCGCCCTGATATGATCCACCGTAATTTTGTTTTTTGCATTACAGTACTTGAATGGCGCGTGGTAAATTGACCGATACAGAGAAGTTGCCAGAATATGTCGGCACCTATCAAAATAACTTTAACTAACTTTAGATGAGCAAGAATACTGGCATAAGAGAGCAAATGTCTTTAGTAAAAAGGCATTTTAGAGTTGTACTGAAAACATAGTGTAGAGATTGTATCTCAAGCGTGCACGTTGCCTTTATGTTTGAAACTGTTTGAGTTATGCCTGCGATTGCAACATTGACAGGAGTTTCATGTAGGTCTAAAGAATGGCACAAATCAGAGGTTATAAAATTTCACTGAGACCCACAGTCGAAGAGTGCTCTGAAAGTACGTACTTCCCGTGTACACCAAGAATTTGTATTAGAGCAGTAGAAAGAAGTGGTTGAATTTAGGCAGAGTTGGAATAACTAGAGAAGAGATGTTTGTTGTTGCAACGGGCGTAAACATGGGCCTATTCCTTTCACTTGTTTACACTCGCTACTAATATAAATTTTAGGGTTCTCTTACTATTTTAAATAATTTCAAATCTTTTAATAGACATTCGTATTGTTTTCGTGAGAATTTAAAATGTTTACCTTTTGATTTAATTTGGGTAGTTTGAACTCGTAAAGATAACATTCATTAAGTTAAATTTAACTTACTTGCTATCAGGTTTCTGTCTGTACAAATGAAACTAATATTTGCTTAACAAATTCATTTCTTATCTTGTCCCGCCGTCTAGCTTATTTATTAAAAGAAACTATTATTGTTTATCAAATAGCAAATATAGATTCAAACTTTGCTTGAAATTGCTTCCTTTAGTATTAGAGCTTTTAATATTCGTAATGGTTAATAATAAAGATAAATCAAATGAAATTTGGTCCACTCAGTGCGGATAGCTAAACCACAATTTAAGGACAAATCAAACACGTAAACGTTTTCTTTATTACGTAAGTGTATCAGTCTTATTTGTTATTTATAGTAGCCGAAGATTGGATGACTTCGTTGCTATGCCGTTGGTTCGGGAGTCGTATTTCTTTGTTCCCCAAATATCTTCTTTATAAGTTTGGCTCTGACCACGCACAATTCCAATTCCCATAACCTATCGATTCGATTAATATTTTCTGGATATTTTTATAGGTTTTAATTATCACTGCAATGAGTCAGGTTTCACTACAAACCGCCTGCAAATATAAACGGCAGTGATGAATCGCATAAATTAACCATTAATACTTTCTGGTTATTGTTCTTTATCTACTGATTTATCACACTGGATCGATTATCGTATTTTATATTATTCGTTCAATATTTAAATATAATCTTGCACGACCTCCAATATGCATGTACACGTAATTTAATTCTTGATAGCGTCACCGTTCTTTTTATCACTTATTCAACACTGTGCGCACTCTTTTTCACTTTAACTTTTTATCTTTTAATAATGACAGTATTCTTTTTACTTCCTTCTTACAAACTAATCAAATCTTACTTTATTTCCTAATGCAGCGTGACTATATACTACCTTCACTTGTGCCTCTCTTTGCTAACATCCCATCAACTTATTTATGCATTCGCAAGCTGCCGCGAACTTTAAATGTTTTCTAATTAAGTATGTACATAACTTATTGAAGTAAATTCAAGATTCTCATATCAATATTAAATACATTTATAAAGTAAACCAGTAATCATTTCTATAAAATACCATATAACTACAAAATATCACACAACTTTGAAATTTGAAAATTCTCAGGTACCTGTTACACTGTATATCTGGTGTTGCTGAAGGCATATTATTAGGAGAACCATCAGCATTAGAAGACCGTTCAGACTCTTCGCTGAGGTGCAAAAGAGTATGATGTTTTGATTTGCATTATATACAGCTTACATACTTGAATTTTGAATACTGAAATGGCATGGGATTGAAATTGTTTGCGTAATTGATTCTCGCCGCAGTCGTTTCAAGATTTGGGAGCAATTGTACACCACCTGTTACAAACGACCTTGTCCTACAAGGTGTTTTGTCAAGTAAAGATCTTATGTCTGATATGTGTACTTTGGAAGTAGTCTGGCTTAACTCTAATATTTGGGGCAAATCAGTTCTTCCTTTTAGAAATGTAATCATTGAATGGAGTGTGAGGACCTCATCATCAGGTTTTGGACTCACATTCACGAATCGTTACTGAATCTAATTTTGAGCAGACCATGAAGATGAGAAATGCGTCCCAACGATTACCTGGTTGTTTCAAAGATTCTAAGGTACGAAATGTTGTCAATTAGTTGACGCAAATGTAAGGATGAGTCATTTTGAATGCTTTGTAAATTAAATTAAGACTTAGTGTGATTATGGATTAAAAGCCGCATATTAGCGTTTCTATGGCACAATAATTTCCAAGCAATGTCATAATTTGTTGAAAAGGTTTGCAGCGACACAATAACCTAAGCGGCTTCACTGCTAACACTAGCATTCAGATAATCGAACTTTTATGTTAAATTAATACTAGAATTTTGATTTATAAGAGAATCGAAAGTATCATGAAACTCTAACCATTTTTCATACGAACCAAGAAAAATGGGTAGCTTTATCATAGGTAATTTAATATGAGAATTGTAATATTGAAATACTTTATGAAGATACAACGTACACTTACATTGAGTTGCGTGTGTTGAATGCCGCCCTAATGCCGCTGTGCCATATTTTTTGTCCCCCCTACATCTCCCTCGCGCGTATATTAACGCGCTAAACCCCAAATTTTAAAAATTGAACAATCTCGTTCTACGTAAATGGTTGTTCGCCTGAGCGATTTTTTCCAAGTTTGGAAATAAAGAAAAGTCACTGGAGACCAGATTCAATGAATACGGTTAATGTAATAAATTCGAACGTTAATTCCATAACTTTGGCAATCGAAACTGTACGTATGTGCACCCGTGCAGTGTCTTGATGGAAGAGAATCTTCTTTTTGAAATGAAGACGT
Organism: Vesta saturnalis; assembly: GCA_036346205.1. Classification (NCBI taxonomy): domain Eukaryota; kingdom Metazoa; phylum Arthropoda; class Insecta; order Coleoptera; family Lampyridae; genus Vesta; species Vesta saturnalis. Next base: position 23,074 of record JARFJB010001741.1, on the reverse strand, counting down.
TTTTTCTTGATTCCTTCGCTCAACCTGTGCAATAACGTCGCATAATATTCTCAATTTTTTGTTTTCCGTTTACCCTTGTTCGGAGCCCGTTCACCTTCAAAAACCCACTGCTTTCATTGTTCCTTTGGCTCCCGAGTGTACTAGAGTATCCATATTTCTTTACAGACGGCGAAACTTTTCAGAATCGTGATGGAAAAGCGCCAAAACACTACCTGTGGTCTCAACTATTTCGTCCACTTGGATTCGTCGATCACTCAAAACCATATTGCGAATCGTGCCAATCATTTCCCGAAGTGAATGTCCCGAACGATGTTCATGTTTGGTGGATGCACGGCCATGTTTAAACTCATTTACCTAGTAGTGAACAAGAGAAGATGTGCGATGAATTCGATCCAACTCAACTTTGATCTCATTCGATGTTAAGCCTTTTAAATATAAGTGTTTAAGCACCGCTCAAATCTTACTTCTTTTCATTTTTATAAAAGAAACACAAGTTTGTTGCTTCAATCGATAATTAAGATAAAACCGTGTGATGTATATAAGTGAGAGTTTTACAGCTGTCTAGTGAGTGATGATGTTTACCAAAATTATACCATTTTTGACACTTCGAGCACCATGTCTTGAATTTGGTTAAGAACCTCTTGACCGATGCTTGTACATTCCGATTAACTTCGTCAAATCCCTAAGGAAAACTGAATTAACTTTAAATATATGATTTAAAACAAGGTTATGTGTTGTACACGACGCTTACAGTCATAAGATAGTGATTTCAAAGACCTAGTATTTCATTTTACGATCTAATAAACAATTACGATTATGATTTGGCTATTAGCCTGCCCGCTACTACTCAAGAGAACAATACAATTGCCACGATCGATTTGGTTACAACTGGCGGTTAAGGTCGAAACAGATAGGCACCGTTTCGGACGACTGCAAGGATTGAATGGCGAGTCGGTACCTGGAATTTAAGAGGCATACATGGTAAAGAATTTGAAATTGCGAATGTAATGTACGAAAGGCACCTTGATATTCTGTGTGTATCGGAGACAAAGCGTAAAGGAATGGATGCTGTGGAGGGTGGCTGCGTAGCACTATGGTCAGTTGAAATTGAAGTGCATGGCACAAAAGGAGTTGGGGTGGTCGTAAGTGAATTTGCGAAAAGATGTGTTAAACAGTACGAATTGGTATCTCACCGGGTAATCGGGGTTAGAATGAAAGTGCAGTTTAGAAAAATGTTTCTTATTGCATGTTACGCACCGAGACCAAGAATGTGAGAAGTTCTGGAATGATAGAAAACATGATAAACGTATGTAAGCCAAACGAAAGAGTGATGATATTGGAAGATACGAACGGATAGGCGGGTGTACAGAGAGAACATACTGAACCCGTTCGGAGACCAAAGAGTTAATGAGAATGGTGAACGCCTGTTGAACATCTGTGTGGAGAGAAGCCTGTATGTATCTAATACGTAGTTTAAACATAAAAATGTGCATATGTATACATGGCACAAGTGAATCTAAAAGTATGATTGGCTTGATAGTGTATGATGAACGACTTAGAAATCTGGCGAGAGACACAAACGTAATGCGCGGATCAGAGTGTTCGGTTGTATCGAGGGTGTGTTTTGGACTAAATTGGGTCTAGAGAAGGAAATCAAACGTAGTGCGAACATTCAGAATTAGGGTAGACAAAACAGTAGATAACTGAGCGAGAATGAAATATGCAGATGTTGTGAGTAAAGAGTTGAATATGAATGGAACAGTGTGAAACGAACAAATAAAAGAGACTGACGTTGAAAGTGCATGGATAAGCTTGAAAAACTGTGTCGTGAATTTAGCCGTGCAGATGTGTGGAAGAGCAACTGTAGGTAGACATATTCAGAAATAAAGAAGCGAAGGAGGCAGTTAGAGTAAGTAAAGAGGAAGTGATGGCTGTGGAAGGAGAGAAAATGTAAAATAATTTTGAGGGAAACAAAAAACTCTTCTGGAAATGGGCCAAAAATACAAAACGTGGCCCAAAACAAAACGCTGTAGGAGTGATGAACACGGGCAACGAAATTGTATGGGACGATTGTGAAATGAGGAAATGCTGGCAAGAATATTTCGGAAAGTGGTACAGTAGTGAGGAAAGTAAGACTGAAGGGTTAAATAAGCCGGATGTACAAGAAATTAAGAAGGACATTGGGATAAATGAGGTAGAGAAAACGGAAGAAAGGTTAAAAAACGGTAAAGGAGTAGGCGTAGATGAAATCACTGGTGAAATGCTAAAGTATGGAGATGCAAAGCTTATACCAAGATTGTGTGAATTATTCAATGTATGCCTTACGTGTGGAAAAGTGCCGAGGGATTGGAAGAGCGCGATCATTGTACCACTGTATAAGGGTAAGGGGAACAAGAGTGAATACGAGAACTACAGAGGAACAAGTTTGCTCAGTATACCTGGTAAAGTATTTGGAAGGATACTGATTGATAGAGTACGAGAAACTACACAAACTAAGATTTGGGATGGCTTCATGTCAGGGAGAGGATGTGTTGATTAGATGGTTGCTCTTCAGCAGGTGATCGCAAAGTGTTTAAGTGTAAAAAGGAAGCTGTACTTTGCTTTTGTAGATCTAGAGAAAGCATACGACAGAATGAATAGGGATATTATGTGGGAAATATTAAATGAATATGGCGTAAATAAAGGTCCAATAAACGGGATAAGGGCAGTATACAACGGTAGCCGGGCATGTGTTAGGGTGAGAGGAGGTGTGAGTCAATACTTTAATAATGAGCAAGGAGTGCGATAAGACCGTGTGATGTCGAGGTGGTTGTTCAATGTATACATGGATAAATGTGTTAGGCAAACATGTACCGATACAAATGGTGTAATGGTCGATGACCTAATGCAGTTCTGGTGTATGCAGATGACACAGTCTTATTAAGTGACAGTACGGATGAGCTACAAAAGGAAGTTTGAACAGACCTAAAGGTAAACTAGAACAAAACTAAAATTGTGGTGTTCAATCGAGAAGGTGGAAAGGAGAGTAGAGTGTTTACTCTGCAATATGAAATTGTAAAACAAGTGGACGAATTGGTGTATCTGGGATAGAATGTTTACTGTCGTACAATTGATGGCGAGACTAGACGAAGGGTCAGTGCTGGAAGGAAAGTGATGGAAGTATGTGGACGATAATGAGAAACGAAAGCATTAACCTAGCTGCGAAACGAGCAATCTATAATGGCGTATTTGTATGGAGGTGAGACATGAGTATGTCAAAAAAAAGCACGAAAGAGAATAAATGCCGTGGGTATGAGATTCCTGAGAAGCGCATGTGGTAAAACGAGAAGGGATAAGATAAAGAATGAGTGTATAATGACGGAGTCTGGCGAGGAAAAGGTGATGATGGATAGATATGAAAGTAGTACATTACGTTGGTTTGCTCACATTGAGAGAATGAACAACGCAAGATTAACCAAGCAAATATGAGTGGGTGAGGTGAGAGGTAAGGCCGGGCCTAGTAGACCGCGTAAAACTTGGTTGAATGTAGTAGAGTGTATGATAAAAGAAAGAAAGATAAGGAGTTTTAAAATATAAAAGGACATGTCACAAGAGACAATGTATGAATCTTGCGGAAGCTACGGAGTTATGCATAGTTAGGAAAGCATGGAGAAAGATTGTGAATGAAAAATAAATTAGAGAAAGAGATTTTTTTTGCCTACCCCGCAAGGGAAAAGCGCGTAGGTTATGTATTTATGACAAAGATAAATTAACATGGATAAGAAGCTAATGTCTGTATATGCAAATATTCATGTTGCATTAAGCAACAGTATCTCTCCCGATAAATGTTTCAAATTTTATTGGTTACTTATTTGAGTTGTTTGAATTTCAGGAGGGATAACAAAATGTAGTGACTATTGTACTGTTAGACGGAACTAATTAAAAGGAAAATGTGTCTGTGATTGATATGTTGTTTCCAAATTTTGTTTCATTCGTGACTATCAAAAAAACATACGTCACTATATTGACAAATACTTTAATAAAAGCTTATCCAAGGAAATTTTCGATGTATGTCATTAATTTATTTAGGTAGTTCCAACAAATTATTCATGCCTCTATTTCGTATGTCCCCATGACGCAAAAGGAGTTAGAAACAATCTAGAACGTAGGGACGACTTACATAAATTAATGACGTGCATCGAAAATTTCTTATATGCTTATATGAAATTATTGCTTTATTTCTAAAATGATCAGATAAATAATAATGGAATACCAAAAAAAAATGCTTACTCAAAACTGACATAAATTAATGTTAAATAAAACTCACAATGAATAATTCAAGAAAATAATTAAAAAAGTACTATAAATTGAATACATTACCCGAGTTTACACATGCAAAACTCCTGTCCGAATTTAGCCAGCATTGAATAGCTTAATTTAAAAAAAATACTAATCCTGCTGCATGTACACCAAATTAATAAATCAAAAGTATTATTTGTTCAGGATGTGATAATAAAATCTAATTATTTCGAGTTTATATTACATCAATAATGAATAGAGATATAGGTATTTTCCTATTTTGACTGACATTATTTTATTTATTTACAAATTATTTCGTTTATTGATTCATTGTGTAAATGTTGAATTAAGTATTTTGCACTATTGAGTTTTTGGTAATAATTAATCACAGGCTTAAAAAAACATACTTTATTTGATATCGTAAATCCGTGTATTGACAGAGTGAAAAAGCCAGGGTGATTGACAATATTATTAAAGTGATAATCTTTAATCAGATTATATTCTCTAACTTTATTTACTTTTTACGTCTGCAACTGCAGATAAGAGAGATTGTTTTCTGCAATGTATTTTCTTTTTATTAAATATATTTTCATTGAAGTGACGGCTATACCAAAGAGGCTTAACATTGAACAAGAATTATACAGAAAATAACTTTTCTCCTACCACCTAAATAAGACGCTATATTGTGACAGTATTTCGTACCAAGTAAGTATTGATATTCAATACAAATTTGCTTTTTTATTTTCGATTTAAGCAAGTGTAAGTTTATTTAAATGCTTTGAGTGAATATCTTCTATAAACAGAAATCGGCATTTGCTGTCGCCGGTGGAGCCATCTAGCTTCACGTTATTTCACTAACATATCTCCATAAATGAATTAAATTTGTAAAGGTAAAATCCAATGAATCATAATTAAAAAAAATACTGCTCATTTTGTATAAAATAGCATTGTCAGATACTGATACCGACATAAATAAGGGAGTTCCCAAACACATAGTGAACTGAAAATAAATAACTGAATATAAAGATAAAAGTGGCTCGAGCAAAAAAAATTATTCGTACAAGAAATGCACTTTCGGGATTTGGAAGATTGCTGGGCTCGGCTTCGCGTCGTCCTGCAACTTTCTTCATCGTCCCGAAAATTGACATTTTTTTGTAGGTATTAATGAACCAAATAACTATTATATTTAATGATTTAATATTGTTAGGTGTAATTTATTTGGCACTAAACATAACTTTAATTTTAAGTAAACATAGAGCAACTTCATAGTAGTATATGTTGTGGTAAAGTAAACTAATGTTTTAAAATCAACCCTGATCATCAAATCTCCTTACGATCGACGTATCGAAAAATTAGATCTTTCGGGATCAGATCATACCGACCATTGCTTTGTTTACTTCTAACTTCACGCCATGGTACTGCACGGTGGCAATGGTGTAACGAGAGATTGCATTGGAATGTACAATGAAATCAAGTCATCTTTAGTGACGAATCTCGATTTAGTTTATGGGCTCATGATGGTCGCAGATTGGTTATAAGACATCCTGGAAAAATGCGCAATTTGCAGATTTCTGCACACTGCTCTCACTAAAGGCGTGATAGTGTGGGGGGCTATCTGCCATGGAAGCAGATCTCCTCTACTAGTTATTGAGGGAGCATTAAATATAAACCAGTACATTAACAACGTTCTTGAACCAGTACTACTGCCATATCTGAAAGAAATAAAAAGTCCAAATTTTCAGCAAAATAATGCGCGGCCGCATACCGCAAGGATTACTACGGAGTTTCTAAATACTGCTAATGTTGATCTGCTTCCATGGCCTTCTCGTTCGCCAGACTTATCACCAATCGAATATGTGTGGGATATGGTAGGACGGGGAATAAGTGATTTACAATTACTCCCAAACAATGTAGGCGAACGTCAACAACGGATTTTAGAAGCGTGGGATGTTATACTTCAGGTTAGCATTTCAACTACGCCTAATCGGCTAGCTAAATGTGTGAGAAACAGATTAGGGCCGACGCATTATTAGTATTTAACAATATCTGTATGCTGTTACAATTGTCATCGTTTATTATTAGGAATAAAGTACACGTGTTCTGAAAATTTCATTAAAATACATTTACTGTGTGTTCATTTACATATACAGGGTGTTTCTAAATTCATGCGACAAAATTTAGGAGGTGATTGCACGCATGAAAGTAAGATGGGTCTTTCTATAACAAAATTTACTCAGCATTTCGAGATATCACCCTTAAAAGGTGGTGACTAAAATTGAGTTTTTATTTTGTTTCTAAAATTTCAGTAAAGCTAGAAACTTGAAATTCTGTAATTTTCGTGCAATTGCAAAGGACTAAGCACAGGTATTTTTTCAATATTCCTGTTACATTATACGGGGGCTACATTCATGTATTTTGGCTAGAGGTGGTCATTTCCAGCATTTATTATGAATCGTATTAGATTTTACATCTTTACTGTTTTCCACTCAATTTAATAAAAAAATTAGAAATTATGTTGTTTATTTTTGTCTCTGCAGCTATTGGTTTTGGGAAAAAAATTTAAGAATAAATTATTTTTTAAATAACAAGGATTTTAAGTTATAATTTTATTTAATAAAACTTCATCTCGAAAAAAGTTTTGATATGAAATAAAGTAAGGTTGCTAATTTCACCCCGTATAATGTAACAGGAATATTGAAAAAACACGTGGTTAGTCCTTTGCGACTGCACGAAAATTACAGAATTTCAAGTTTCTAGTTTTACTGAAATTTTAGATCCAGAATAAAAACTCAATTTTAGCCACCTCCTTTTAAGGGTGATATCTCGGAAAGGTGGGCTGAGTAAATTTTGTTATAGGAAAGACCCATCTTACTTTCATGCGAGCAATCACCTCCTGAATTTTGTCGCATGAATTTAGAAACACTTATATATATATATATATATATATATATATATATATATATATATATATATATATATATATATATATAACACAAACTAGCTATTACAACACATCACGTCCAACTCACTAGCGACACATCATTTAGAAACAAGTCATTACATTAATACTGATAGAACAAAACTACATTCAACAGCGTGTAGTTTACAAGAAAGGTTCACAAGAGAGGCCATTGAAATTGAAAAAAGACCACTAGCTGTGAACAAACGTGATGATGGATCGCGAATACCAGCAATATGGAAACCATTAATAAGAAGAATAAGAACAGCACCTAACAACTACGAAGTGCAACCTAACTCCTCTCAAAACCCTCCACAAAACAATAATTCCTATTTAGGACCTGTAACACGCAGCATGACAGCAGTGAGACCAATTGTAATATAAATCAAGTAGTATGACATCTAGTGTCAAACGATAAAATAATGAATCTTGAAAAAGGTAGTAAAGAAAGACTATCGAAACGTAGATATTATAGTATATAACATTACTAGCAAGGTAAAAAGGGTTTTACTGGCGGACAGAAGGATATAACTGGCGATCCGAAGGCGAGCCAGTTACCTTCTGGAGCCAGTAAAACCCATTACCTTGCGTGTATTGTTATATAATTTATTTGTTACTCATTTATGATGCAAATAGAACACAATTTTCGAATGTAAAGAATGCTACTAATTTGTAAAACTAACAACAGTTAACTTGGAAAAATGTCTTTACCTTTGAAATCATTACTCTGACAACGGCGCTTATTGTTTATTTTGCTGTTTATTATTTTGCTAATACAATGTGAACAAGGTACGGTCGTCTCTAACTTGTAAAAAATCAACAAGTTTCGTCTCTAACCTGTAAATTTTTTACTAGTAGCTGGTTTGTTAAGATTAACTTTCAACGGCAATAAGCTGACTTGATAAATTGACATTTACAAATGAGTAACAAATAAGAGTATTTGTTTCATTTATTTCACGAGTTCAAACCGAAAAATGTCTTTTTACTCTAATATTACAAAGTATTCGTTTAGTGTACCAGAGCAATTAAAATTGTATTGCGCGCTACCCATTAATTTAAATTTAAAAGGTGCAGCTGCAAATGTAGAAACGTCCCTAAAATGTGAATTGAGAAGAGAACTAAGCTTGATTTGAACAGATACTAATTAGGTTATTATTTTTTTGATTTCCTTTTTTGAAGTGATATCGTTTAATTAGGTGAAACATAATAGGTCATTGTATATCAAATAAACCATTACAGTTACAGTGACATAATGGTGAGTTGTGATATTGTTTCACTTTTTACAAAAGTACCTCTAAAAGAAACTATTGAATGTATTGTTCATAATTTTCCAAACGATATAACAATTATTTTTCAGAACAGCCCTACCATGACTTATTTTTAGTGGAATAATACATTCTATGAACAAATTGATGGTGTAGCAATGGGTAGCCCTCTTAGTCTTCTTATAGCTAATTTATACATGAAAAATTTGAAATATTAGCATTACAAAATGCACCTAAATAACCTTTAGAGTTTGGTAAAGATGACACATTTGTTGTTTGGAAACATGGAGAAGAAGCACTACATGAATTTTAATTTTTATAAATGGTATATATCGTATCATCTAGTTTATCATGGTCAAGGAAACTAATGAAAGTTTACCATTTCTTGACATACTAATATCTAAAACTAATAATTCACTATCTTTTAAGGTTTATACAAAGCCGACACACACTGATAGATACCTTCATAAATTATCAAACCACCATCCACATCAAAAAATTGGTGTAATTAAATCTTTAGTGGATCGAACAAAAGGAATTTGTGATCCTGAGTTTTTGAATGGTGAATGTAGATATTTAACAAAATCCAACATAGAGCAACTTCATAGTAGTATATGTTGTGGTAAAGTAAACTAATGTTTTAAAATCAACCCTTGTCTACCTTAAATCAATAATCATTGCAGATGATCAGAAATAAATAATAACCACCATACACCATAGTAGAAATAATAAGATCAATAAGATCAAAAAGTTTAACAAGAACGTGCAAGTAGAAAAAATACGATAGTGGATAGCGAATAAGAGACAACGGTTAATACTTCAATTCAATTCAAAAATAAATCTATTTTTCTTGATTATAACAAAATATGGTTTACACTGTTGTTCTAAATTAAATGAAAATAACGTTAGTCTTTACATAATTAATGAGATGAAAAATATACTTAATTGGCCCTGTAAGTAAACTTATGGTGGGCGTATTAGTATTAGCAAAGTATATGGGTTTTTAATTTAAATTTGAAAAGTTTTGGATTGTCTTTAGTCGTTTTGATGTCATCGGGTAATTTATTAAATAATATAGGCATTCTGTAAAGATGCTGAGTCTATCCTAGAGTCGTGCCTGTCCAGTAGGTGGTCATGTCAGTGGCCCTAGGTCTGGTGTTCTATGGGCGTTAGAGAATTTGTATTTACTGCAAATGTGAGAAGTCTAAGTGTATATAATTTCTCTAGATCTAAAGTTTTAGTTATACGGAATACTAGTTCAGAAGGGGTGAATTTTGAAAGAGACGCTGATAATTTGAGAGCTTGTTTTTGGGTTAGTTTGATGCAGTTTGCCTGATTATTAAAAGTATAGATGCAGGCTATGATTCCATACCCACAACGGACTGAAATAACTAAATAAGGTTTTCTAAATATTAATAAGTTTCTCTAATCGTAGGATAAGTTTAAGGTTATAAAAACACATATAACAATTTTTAATTTGGAATTTAAGTTCCTGATGTGGTGGTCCCATCTCAAGTGAGAATCGACAGAGAGACAAAGATACTTTGCGTGCGTACTGTTTGGGATGACTGCTATTTTGATTTTTAATTTTGATTGTCTGACGTATTAGCAAGCCAGTGATATTGCAAGCAATCGGGACCATGCGCCGTTCACTCGTTTAATAAAATTGGTATTAAGTTTGGTTCCAAACCCCATAGTTATGTATCACGTCACCGCTGGTGACGCTATATTTAGTGAGTTTAGTCAAGTAACATTTAACCACCATAATACCCTAAGGCCTGGTGTTTATTTAACCTTATTCTTTCTATTAAAATGATGTAAACTGAATATTACTTATATGTGTATGTCACATTTATTGTTTTATGAACAAAGTATTGTGTAAATAAATATATATCCCTGTTTGAATAGATTAAATGTTGTTACTTTTATAGTGTTAATTTACTTTTGACGAATTTAGTGTAAGTAAATAACAATTGTAATTAAAAACTTTTTAATTATTGTGATGTAAAAAAAATGTATATTAGAAATCATATACCTACTTATGTTTGTAAATACAATCTTATGTAAGTTAAATGTTTTAATACTTTAAAAGTCATTTGCACCACCTCGGTTTTAAACTGAGATGGTGCAGATGGGCCAGTTCTTATACATTCACAATAAATCATTTGAATATGAGTTTTTAAAATTCCCGCCTGTACCTCATTAGCGCTCAGATGATGTAATACACAACTAATTTATTAAAACGGCGCGAATGGTAGGAGTCGTGTATCTATCCCCTAACTTATCTATGATTGGGACCACAATAGTTTTGTTTATATTTAACATTAAAGAGTTGGACTGCAAGCCAGTTGGAAGTTCTGTGTGACATAACGTAGCGATTATTGTAACAATCATCCCAACCTTTTCGTCTGACAACCAATGGCTGTGTCGTCAGCAAAGCCTATGATCACACAATCCCTAACACTCATCAAGAACAGAGACGATACGTAGGTCGCATACAATAAAGGAATCAAAACTGTGCCCTGGGGAATGCTGAAAGCCGTGTTTTTTTTAGTAAATTACTGTGAACGGAGTCAAACCTTAGTTGTTGTGTTCGGTCTTCAAGGTAACTCTTCAGTAAGTTCAACTCCTTGTACCGTATTCCTATTTCTTGTATTTCAATTAGTATTTTGTGACTTACTATGTCGAACGCCTTTGCCCGTCCAAGAACACTATAGTAGTTTTAAATTTACTGTTCAAGTTTGTCCAGATGGTATTAAGAAATATATTAAAGGCGTGGTCAACACCTTGCCTCGTCTGAAACCAAACTGGTTGTCAGGGATTATACTGTTACTGTAGAAAATACTCTAGTCTAGTTTTAATATAGCGCTCTAGGACCTTGGCCAAGGCGTTCAGCAAGGAGATGGGTCTATAGCTAGCTAACAAGGCGGAGTCACCTACTTTATAAATTGGGATTACCGTACCTATTTTACATTTTTACATTTGGATAGTACCCGATTTTAAAATGTATGAATGTATAAATACACTTTAAAGTTTGTACGGTCAGATGGTCCTTCCCGGGTGCAGAGTTCCCGCTTAGATATATAAAAGTCTTACTAACTTCTGTCTCCGTTATTTTGTAAAAATAAATAGTTGATTTGTCATTTGTCAATTTAGGTTGAGTTTCATGGTCAGACGATGGGTCAGCTAAATTTCTATATCAACATTTTTCCCCACATTTATAAAAAAATATTAAAATGGTTTGCGATTTCTTTAGAGTTTATGTATAGAGAGTTTTCACCTATATATATATTTTTTTTTACAAATTTCTTTTTTTTTTTGTATTTAAAGTTAATTTTGTCTGTTATTGCATCTGTTAGTTCGTTCATGAACATGTCAATGTACGAATCTTCTTTAACATCAATCTTATCCCACTTCTCCCACTCAAGGTCATTTTCAAATTAATTTTGTAATTTTTTATAATCTATAAAACTTCTAATTTTATCAATATTTTTACATGGCTTATTGTATTTTTCTGAAATTGTACCACCTGTACCGCCTATTAACTGGCCGTAATGGTCAGTAATGTGTGCCTGATGACCAAAACTTGAAACATTTAAATTATTACATTGATTATTTATTTTAATAAAGGCGTGGAATTTTTAACGACCTTAGTTGGGAGAGTGATATATTGCACTACGTCATCGTCCTCACGGTACGCCAGGTCTAGATTAATGTCACCAATTATTTCTATATCATTAGTAGTAAGTCTGTTTGACCAGTCAGTGATACTTTTTATGAATGGTTTCGCGTTTAGGTCTCTATCCGGAGCCCTATATACCCCCAATATACCCAGCTTGAAACTTTTTTTCTTTTTTTGAGATTAGGATCATTATTAAGAGATAATGAAATATAAAGTGAATCTTCGTAGTTTAATACTTGAGTAGGTTGTGACATAATTAAAATGTTTAATAGTATAAATAAAGACCCCTTCATTTTTATTATGTTCCGTGCTGGTATAATGGAGGTCGTAGCCTGGTATATTAAAAGATTCCTTAAATTTATTCCGCGGAAGACTGTATGTGCCATGTTGCGTTTCACTTAAAATAATGACATGTAAGGGCGAGTTGCTTCTACGTTCCTGAATTAATGCTTCCAATTCAGTAAAATGTTTTTGTATACTTCTAATATTCAAGTGATAAATATGTAAGTCAGAGCTAATTACTTTACCTTTATGATATGTTAAAATCTGAATATAGCATCCGGTCTGTTATCTGTAGCCAGGTAGTTTTGTAAGAAAATAATTTCAGTTGTAATATGCCAGGTCTAGTTCTGTTTCGAGTCTCACCTACATAATAGAAAATAAAAGAAAAAATAAAGATAATTATAATGATTGAAGGTACTGGAGTTCCCACCACAATCGACACAGCTACAGCATCCTTCTTTGCCAGAATTGCATTGTCCTCTCTTATCTAAACAAAACTGTACCCTTTGGCCTTAGCAGCCTGTTTTGTGGCATTCAAAAGCTAAGCCACCTCTCGTAGGAAGTGATGGTTAGTCTATTTTCAGGTAAATGAGTGATAAACATTTTAGTTGAAATGACAGGTCTGCTAGTATCTTCTTTGGCGGTCTTCCATAAATTGCCTAGGCACTCCATTTTGACATGTCTGTGTAAATTTAATGTTAATAGGTTTAATGTTTTCTGTTTTATTGGGTAGACGGTGTGCTATTGATATCTCTTTACTGCAGAGGAGACGGTAAACAAAGGAACATAGGATGAAGGATGAGAATGGTGCCGATCTGTGACTCATCTATTTTAAATAACAAAACAAAATTACTGTAACCTAACATAATTGGATAAGATAAACAAAACTACTGTAACCTAAGAGAAAAAAAAAGAAGTAAAGAGCCGGGGATCGAACCCGCAACACAAGCGTGGAAGACGACACATATCGCTACACCACCAGCACTTCAGCAGTTTGACATTGAAAGTGACATTTAAACCATTTATAAAAGTACCTATTTATATAGATAAAGCATGCGCAATTTGTCATCGGCAGCACATTACTATGTCTTCTTTCATGTCCTATATCCCTTTGTTTACCGCCTCATTACTGTAGACCGCTGTGCTGTTAATTTTGGTTGATATATGATTAAATATGGCTGCTATATGTTCGTTTGGAGTCTCGGGAAAACCGGATGAGATTACATTACCTTTACTGGAGTAATATTGTAGTTCTGATAATTGTTTTTAAGTGAATCTTTATTTTGTTTTAAAATGTGTATGTATTTTGTGTTTGGGATTCCTGTTTGACATGCTCAAATTCCTCTGCTACTTTTTTTACTTCATTCCTTAATTATTGAAAATCTTCTACAGAGGTACTCTCCCCTGGAATAACAGTTAGTTTCTTCCGTCTGCTAGACTTGCTGGGTTTCACATTTCTTGTTGTTCCAAACATATCCTTCAACACACTGGCAATTTCCCCAACAGGCCTATCTTGAGGGGTTCGTTTGAAAACAGCTTCTCGATCGATAGGAATGTCCTGTCGCGTTGAACCCTGTCTTTATGTTATCAGCATTTTTTGCCCCGAGTTGTACTATTATTGCTTTGAGTAGACCAGGGAATCGAACTTTCTTTAGGGGTGTTTGCTTCCACTTAAACAAAACCGACCTCCATTTACTCTTCAGAAAATATGTAGCGGTTGAGTTAGATCCGTGCTATTAGGCGGCAAAAGAGCAAAGCGAATATTATTTTTTTGGTACTCCTGTATGACAGTCACCGACCAACACCTTCGGTCCTTCAAGTTTTTTTTTAAATAAGGGAGCACAATACCTTTAAACCAGTCTTCGAATATGTGTAGATCAAACCATCCCGACTTGCTGCGATTGTATCTGTCTATGTAGACCACAGTTGATCTGCCTTATATACAATATAAGGCAGCAACATAACTGCTGATCCACTAACAGAAAACATCACACTCGTTGAAGTTTTTGTGTGGTCCATAATTTTTCCAACATGTTTAGCTGTGCGTCGAACAACAACATTGGTTCCTCCAAGGTCATCGGTAAAGCACGTTTCATCATAATTGACGATGTTTTCATCAGGAATGTCTTTTAAAATTGTAGTGTTACAGGTATAAAAGGAAATTTCTGGTAGCCCTTGCTGGTTTGTGCCCCTCAGGATCGGAGTTAAACGACGTACTATTTTGTGAATAATTAACTAATGTGAACCAGACTGGTTATACACACTTTTATTATACAAACGGTTATAAAATAAATCAAACTATAAAACAAACTAAATAATCTTAAAATATTCTGGATAAATCATAATATGACAAACAATAAAATAAAAATAAATCTGTTTGGCCCTGGTTCTACCGCTGCTAAGAACGACGCTGGTGGTTTATTTCTCTATCAGTGAAACTGTAAATTAGCTAATTACATAGAGGTGTTTACACGTGAAAGAAATTCTTTGAAAAACAGGCGTTATGTGGGTGTATATTGACGGTGTGATCTGGAAGTTATACAGGAGGTGACTGCAGCTGAGTGAATTTGCTATTGTTCTAATTATGTGGAAAATTTTGGTTATGATAAGGACCATATGGTTTTGTAATTGGGGCTTCTGAACTGGTATATTTGATTAGATATATTTTAATTAGGTATGTCTGAGGGATGTGTAAATCAATTACGCGTGTTTTTATGACAGTTGTAGTTGGGTAATGTGGGATGGAGAGGATGCACTTAAGGGATTAGAGTACACGGGAAGGTTCAAAGGATTATTAGGGTTATTGACAGAAACTTCTGTAGTGTAATTAAAAAAACAGGGATACCGTTTTGACCAACGGTAACGATTAAAGGGATAGTAATGTTGCAAGGGGGTTGGTTTAAGTAGAAGTAGTTAGATGTTCGAGACAGGACCTCCGTCGAAATAAGTACGTCGTTGAGAATAGTTTAAAAGCCCGTCTCGGTGCAATTTACAGCCAAGATGTTGGTTTGAATTATAATACTTTTCCCTTTTGTTGAAGTTGATTGTATCTAAGTGCAGGGAGATTCTGGGGTGTCGCAATACTTAGTAATACGGGGCGTCGCCTCCGGCAAACTAATTACCACGTACCCTAGGCACGTTTATGTACCGGACTCGATGCTAATAGCAGCGAAGAGCGGTTTACAGAAACGTGACTCCAAAAAGGGTGGTTATAATAATATTGGGTGAATGAAAGTACGTGGTGGATGATTGAGGTGTGTAAAGGGGTTCAGGTCTGATATCTAATTAGGGATATTGGTGTAAATCAGATTTGGGTGTTATTAAGGGTGCAGGTCTGGTGTGAGTGTAAAGTTAAATGTTAAAAATGTATATAGAAGTAGAGAGGTAATAATAATAACGTAATAATATGCGAGGTGGTCGGATATTTATAGTAGAATTCTGGAGAGTAGGAACACGAGTGGACAACCGATATCATTTATAAATAATGATAATACAGTTGTGGAAATAACTAGGTTTGATAGGAATTATTTACTGGGATAGGAAATTTATGTAGAGGATTCGCAGGATCATTACAAAATAACAGCCAACTTATCAAAATATTCAATTAAAATGTGAGTAGAAATAGCAACATGATTTCGCTTTATATTTTCTGATAGGCGAATGGATAGCTCGATATGATGAGTAATAAACGCGTAGTACCATTATGTGCTCTGTTATCGTTGAAAGTACTTAATCTTCCTCCTTGTCTGTTTAAATAATTTCGAAGGAGATCTTTAATATTGCCTTTATCTAAGGGAAATCTCCACTCAGCAGCACATAAAACAGTATTTTTTAGAATCACTTCCTCCTCTTTTGTCAATGAAGTCTGGCCCCCATAAGTATCCATATTTTTATTTTTCAGTTTTCGATATAATGCCCATTTTGACATCCCGGTATTGCTGAAGCCTCCGCCAATGTCCAGTGCGTATCAAATATAAGGCTTCGTCTAATTCGGCTTTAGTAAAATCATGGTATTTCTGCGCTGTGTCAAGTCACCCCTACGATTTCAATTCTACGGTACTCATTTGTATATTTCTTCATTGAAATATCTGCACGATCTTGGAGATATTTAAAAAATTCAAGGCAATTTTTTTCAAAATTATGTTTTGTCATGCAACATTCTTTTAAAGTTCTTACAGTAAGGCTAGTTTTTCCGCTGGTCCTGATTTTATCCATCAGAAACAATTATTTCCGTGGCGGCGTTAGATCCCGCAAAACACATGCACATTTCAACAACTTTTGATATGCAGTTGTGTCTATTTATCCGAATAGTCTATACCAGTAGTATAAAACATGGTCACTGACGTTTTAAACTGAGTTGCGGCTAGGCCATCTCCTTCATTTACCAAAGCTACTAGTATAGTGCTAACTCGATTTGGCCAAACGACTTCATTTTTCCGTTGTATTAATTGTTGCTTTAACTATGATAGAACCATGTATATTTCTATCATTGAAGATTTTTCAGACACACATTTATGAAAAGTAGAAGCTTGTCAGTGACGAAACCATAGCAAGCCTCAAAAAAATTGCTTTTAAAACTATTAAGAATCAATGTGGGACATTTTTCTAGAGAAACAAGTAAGTCTGTAATGGCTTCAACATTTTCAGTATTCTTTCTATCGAAGGTAACAACAACCATCTGGTTTAACTGTATTCCAGCAGTTTTTGATATCCAACATTAACAAATTCACAAAATTCTTTTAATTATTTAGGTCGAACAAGATAAATGTAAAAATATCTATAGATTCTAACAATAATGGCTTCGATATCAATAGACAAGCAGCCTATTATGTTTGAATACAGCTTTGAAGGATGTGAGCAGCTCCCCAACTAAAGGTTTTTATTAGTAACTGCTGAACTTTATGAAAGATGTTATTTTGTCCATATCTTGCTGTTCATCCAAAATTGCAATTCGTGATGTCAGCGCACATTGCTATTATTCTTGTTGTAAATTCGTATTTGTCAACCGTTTTAATAATATATTCGGGTATATGGTCTGAAGTTTCACCTGGAAGATCTTGAACTTCAAAAAGTTTTACTTGAATGCCCTTGTCTTTTACAAAATATCTTATGAGTATAGGACAAATTTTTACGCTCCCGTAATTTGAGCAATCGTTATAAAATTGACCGTTCTAAGATCATTCTGTATTAAACTTAATGACTGCAAATTTTTGTTGGAAGCAACTTTTTATGAGCTTATTAGTGCAATTCATAAAACGGAAGGACTGATTGTGGATCACGTTGCAGTATGACCTAGTAAATTCATTTCCGAATGTGCCCTTACGACTCTTTTCTAGTAGTAGAAACAGAAATATTGGCCTTAAGTGTCGATATGTTTTGAAGAGGTCTTTTTAATAAATGGGTATTCACTTTCTAAATCTCTACTACTCTTTCTTTTTGGCATTTTCTGATTTTCTATTGTCCTAGGTCCACACTACACTATAACGATTATTTATTTAAAAACGGTTATTTATTAACACAACAGTAATTAACGAACTATTTACACTACATTTATTAACACGCACCGGTTTATTCATTTTCCACACGTACAAGACACCGTCGTAAGCAAATTCTTTTCGTTCTAGACTTGATACTTAATACTGCCTCATAGGCAGGATCGCGCGGTATTTATTGAAGTCGGCAAAAGTACTTGAAAAGTCTCGTAAATTGTAGCACTTGTAATGATTCTGTGAATCCTTTACAAAATTTCCTGTCCTACAAATAAATTTCCCATCAAAACTTCTTTCGTAGTTATTTCCACAACTGTCCTATCATTGTTAATAAATGTTATCAGTTGTCTATTTCTTTCCCCACTTGATACAATTCTACTATAAATACCAGACCACCTCGTATACATTCAGCACTTTTACGCTTGTACTTACACTTTTACTTTTACTTTTATACCAGACATACACCCTCGACACCTGACCTGATCAATTATTATTATCCTGATACCCTTAGCATCAAGACCAGTCAATCCCTTGTTGTTAAATTAATACCCCCTGAATTACCGCATCCTATATCCCTTTTCTTAAATTACCCTAACCGTCTAACAACACTTCTGTAGTCGGAAACTACCCCGTTTGTGTATAGCGTTCTCGGTGGTGACAGCCCCGAGGAGGGTGCGTAAACGGCGTTGAGGAGTACTTCGTTTGCCGAAGACCCTACCTCGTAGAGCCAAATATTTTGACACCTATAACCATTCATTTTCATATAACCCCATTCCACAAAATAGAGAAGCTACGTCATTTATGCTATCTTGATTGGTGGTGAATCGCCCCGATAGAGCAATAAATGATAAGCTAGAAGAAGTAACTAGTTAAACGGAGGTTTGGCCCCGAATTATTAGCTACTTTTACTACAGGCACATCTACCCTAACAACATAACCCTTATATGTGAATAGTGGTTTCGCTTCCCCCCAAATACTAGCTAGAATTTCCAATAAACACAGTTTACGTTTACACAATTATGTGTCCTCCACATGGGCTGAATTTTACTAAAAGAAAGAAATCTTAAGATTTGGACTTCCGATTACTTTCGTCCATCTATATACCTTCCCTTACATATATCTTTCGCACCAACTTCATACATTCACACCCATTTCCCGACATTGGTAATTAATATCCTGATTTCAAATTGTCTAATTAAAACAAGTACTCATGATAGAACAGATGTTGCTTATCACCTATTAAACATTATGTAGATACATACAAACATAACACTCACCGATCCATCACTCCAGTATAATCCTGAATACGTAACATTTCGTTACACTTATCGCTCTTATTAATTATAATTAATGTTTTGATTAACGACGTTTGTACACATGTGTACAAAACACCTGTTTTATTTTCGTATCTTACAGTGGTACTCACAGAGGGCAACTCGAAAGACAGTGACGTCTTCTAGAAGTCCCATGAAGGGATCACTAGAAGTAAATTTTAGTTTTCAATTTATTTATTTAATTGCCTATTTAGTTTAGTTTGTTTATCGTCTTGATCCCTGTTTAGAGTTTGTTTTATTTTTATTATTATAACTTAATAAATTTGTTATAACCGACTACGGTTCTTTCATCAGGTATTCACAAGGTAGTGAGTCTTTTGAACTACGGTCCTTGGAGCTCAGCAAGGGCAAACGATTATAAATCTGATTTATAGATCAGGTACACTACAAACTTGTGATGGTATCCTATTGTATCTTATCTACAAATACTTTTTAAATAAAAAAATAAAACAAGAAACAAAAACACGTGGTTAATGTTCATGGCTTCACAACACTAAAAGTGAACGATTATTTTCAAAATTCTCCCCTCTCTAATTAAAACGTATACATGGTGTCCCGGAAAATCACCGACCTACTACATTGAGTTCCCAGGACCAAATTAGGACATTTTTACCTCTTTAAATTTTATCCCAAAATGCACCACTAAAAGTTATATGCTCTCAAAGTTCAATTTAAAATGTAGAAAATTTTTTATTGATTTTTATACAGTCGACCTATCTTATGCAAGTCAAAATTTTATTTTCAAAAAATCGCATCACTAGAACTACGCGTTCAGCAGTGGCGCAAACCTTCAACCTTAAAAAAATTATTTTTGCAAAATAAATAAAAATTTTCCTGCTTAATTTTGGTAATACATTTTAAAATAAAGGAATTATGTTTCTTAAATCTTTCTTCTAAAATCAACGGTTCTTGAGAAAATTTGAGAAATAGTTATTCTTCAACAACTGAACCGTGCTTATTTCAGAATTCATTTAGTAGTAGGCTGCGTCTTCAAAAAATATATTGATCTTTTAATTTAAATTTTTGTGAGCTCAAATTGATCAATTAGATCAAAAGTTATGACAAATACAGTGTAGAGCACTCACGGCCTAGCGCTCCGGGGCGTTGCACTCGTGTCGCTTTAACAGATTTTCGGCCAACACGTCAAAATTCTAGAGCTTACAGTTTTCATTTTAGAGAATAACTTTTGGGCTTTTTTTATGTAAAATGGCCTGTTCTTTGGAATGGCACAATTAGATATTTCATAAAAAATGGAATTTTGCAACTAATCTGTTTAATAAATAATTTAGCGTACACTCGATTTTTGGTAAGCTTTTATGTTATACCTAACATATTCACAAATAGAAAAATGCAAAGTTATATCTCTCGCCACTTTTTCCGAAGCATAAATCTAGCTTTACTCCAATAATATACATTTTCTTTATTTTAATCGCTCCTCATGCATATTGATGGTTTGATGACTGATTTTATTTCCAAAAACATTCTACTATTGGGAACAAGACATCTGATTTCAATACATAACAAGTTCAAAAGGTGCGAGTTCTTATAGAATTCTAATTCCAACCAACTTCAAAACTGTAACTAATTATGGCATATATATATATATATATATATATATATATATATATATATGTATATAATTTTAAACTTGAAGTTCTCAACAAGTATTCACTTTCTCGTCAACTAAACTTTACACTTAGCCTACTATTTGATTATGTATCATGACGCAGTGAATAAAACACTGACTAACATATACAAAGTGTTTGTAAATCATGACCCAAAAATTTAAAGTTTTAAATAGTAATAACCTGATTAGTTTAAATAGAACATCCTGTATTTTATGTCAACAGCAGATGTAGAATTTAATTCCCTATCGAATACTATAACACTGTCATATCTCTTCTTGTTTTCAAGGAAAATGCACATTTTCAGAAAGCAAGTTTATTTAAACAAATTTAACACTTAACAAGTCGCCTATGGAAATTTGACAACTCAGAATTGCTGGCATTAAAGAGCATGTTTAGGCAAACAAATTTGAATAATGATATGTTGCAATTTACTTACTAATAAAAATAATGATGAAAGTAATAGAATGGTGGAAAAACTGTAAAAACATTTCTTATACCAAGTGTTCAAAACGATGACCGTCTGTCTCTAAACACAAGCATACCCTCTTTTCGAAACCTCTACCAACATTCGCTAACATTTCTGGGCTTATGCTTTGAAATACGCCCCTAATACGTTCCTACATATTCTCTGATGTGGTTGGGGGTGTCTTATAAACGTTTCTTTTTACGTATCCCCATAATAAGAAATCCAGTGAAGTCAAGTCAGGGGACCGTGGAGGCCAATTCTAATATCCATTTCTCCCAATCCAACGATTTTGATCATTTCTATTTAAAAAATCTCGAACCTCATGATGGAAGTGTGCGGGGGCACCATCCAGTTGAAGCCACATTGTTGTCCGTATATTCTAGGATGTGTCCTGTCTGGGAATTCTCTTGCTAAAATTTGGATTTTATTATCATGATAACTGTGCTTTTTAAGAATTTTCGCGACACTTGCTTGGCTAATGTTAATGCGCTGCGCAATTTCGTTTTGTCCTGTATGTGGATTTTCGATCACATAAGCAATTACTGCTAATTCTGTTTCTTCATTTTCTGTCACAGGTTTTATGTTCAAAGGTTTATCATAATGAACACTTCCAGTTTGTTTAAATAGAGCCAACCATATTTTCATAACAGCTTTGTTTGTATGTTTTCTGTTGGAAATCGTTGAGCGTAAGCTCGTGATGTCAGTAAGGCGTTTTGGTTACATTCTCCGATAATAAGAATCATGTCAATCCGTTCTTCTTTTGGATAAATTCACATTTTCAACAAATAAGCTTTAAATACAGCACTAATTACCACTACAAAACAAAGTGAACAATTTGCTTTCTGAAAATGTTCATTTTAACTTGAAAACAAGAAGAGTTAGACATATGACAGTGTTATAGTATTCGATAGGGAATTAAATTATATATCTGTTGTTGACATAAAATAAAGGTGTTCTATTTAAACTAATCAGGTTATTACTATTTAAAACTTTAAATTTTTGAGTCATGATTTATAAACACTTTGTATATGTTAGTCAGTGTTTTATTCAGTGCGTCATGGTACATCAGTGTAAAGTTTAGTTGACGAAAAAGTGAATACTTGTCGAGAACTTAAAGCTTAAAATTATTACCACATTTTCAGAAAATGCTAAATATTTAAAAAAATGTAAGGTTTAAGTCGGGCAAACCTTAGTAAAACTTATTCTTATTTTGATCGCAGAAACAAAAAAATGCAATAATATATAGGGTGTTCCATTGAAACAATTGCAACTTTATTATGTGTTATTCTTTTGTAATAGCCTGTACATTGGGAAATAAATTTTAAAATGTACCGCCTACATTAACTCCAAAAATAAAAACTTTTGAAAATCAAGTCGTTTGGCCATAATCTTCCGTATCGAATAACATGAATATATAATATAATATATTATATAATAATATTGTATTGACTTGCTAACAGTTCTTTAATGAAAATGACCTTTTACGTAGTAAAGATTAAACTTTACAGGCATTTTACATAGGTGGGATGGTGATTCTCTATTTTATCATTATTATTATATCTTAAATTAGCTAAAAAAATTATTATAAAAATGACTTAATATCTTAATATCGAAATTTCGCGGCCTCCGCGCCGCCAACAGATGGGCAGACCAGACCAGAGATTTGGAATCAGCAAAGAATTTCCTATAAG